>JZKD02S1989639.1:54185-64961 GCA_000966675.3 Picea glauca
CTGCAGCTTAATGACTCACGCAACAATTCAAACCAACAATTCCCCTTTCCCCTTAACCCAAACATCGGTTGGACAGAAAATCTGTGAATTGTGGCTCCAGGAATTCCAACTTGCCAAAATAAAGTCTTATTTCTCTTATGTACAAATGTACATTCAATTTTCTTCAAAATTTGCAAAAATGTGTGGGTATGCATCCTACATGGATTCCTCGTGCTCCCATGTAGCATCTTCAGGACCATAAAAGGTCCATTGAAACTTTACCAAGCCTATGGCTTTGTTCCTGAGCACTTTGATTTTCCGGTCCAGGATGTGCACTGGTTCCACTTGGAAATCCCCTTGGTCTTCCACTTGGATCACATTCCAATCAATCACATGATTATGATCAGGTACATACTTTTTTAATAAAGACACATGGAACACGTTATGAATTCTAATGGATGCGAGTAATGCTAGCATGTATGCAATTGGTCCTATCCTTTCTAAGATCTTAAAAGGCCCACAATATCTCACTTCCAATTTTGGGAAACTTCTCAACTTCGGCGAGCTTCTCTTGGATTTAACCTTTAAAAACACATGTTCTCCCACTTTGAATTCTCTATTTTTTCTCTTTTTATCAGCATAGCTCTTTTTCTGATCTTATGCAACTTTCAAATTTTTTCAAATCTTGACCATCTATTCTTCCATTTCCTTCCACATTTCTGGCCCAATCACAGCTCTGTCGGCTGGGTTATCCCAACTTACTGGTGTGTTGCATTTTCTTCCATACAATGCTTCAAATGGGCTCATCTACAATGATTCTTGATACCCATTTTCATATACAAAATCAACTAAATGAATGTAGTCCTCCCACTTAAAAGGCTTGTCCATTACATACATTCTCAACATATCTTCAACTATCTGATTAATTCTCTCTGTATGCCCATCTGACTTTGGGTGATATGTTGTACTGAAATTTGAATTTGTTCCAAATCCCTTAAACAACCCCTTCCAAAAAATGGAAGTGAACTTGGGGTCTCGATCCGATACTATTGTCTTTGGCACACCATGTAGTCTAACAACTTATCTCATATAAATTTCCGCAATATTGGCTACCTTATGAGTTACTTTTACATGAATGGAATGTGCAACCTTTGTAAGCTTGTCCATCACTACCATGATGGAATCATGTTTCCTTGTTGTTCTAGGAAATTTGGTAATAAAATCTATAGTAACAAATTCCCATTTCAATTCAGGAATAGGCAATTGTTGCAACAATCCTACTGGATGTCTATGTTCACCCTTTTCCTTTTGAAATTCCATGCATTTGGCCAAATAATCGGTGACATCTTTCTTCATACCAGGCTAAAAATACTGGCCTCTTATAGCTGTAATATTTTTCTGATATCATGGATGTCCAGGGTATGCCACATTATGCATCTCCTTTAGAACCAAATTTCTCAAATCCTGATAGTTGGGGACATAAATCTACTCTGAAATAAGAGGATTCCATCCTCTTCTATCTTGTAATCCTTATATTTTTGTTGTATATCATCATGTTGTAAGCTTTGTTTAACTTGCACATAATGTTGATATGTTGTTACAACTTCTAGAATTTTATCTTTTAAATCTATCATGTACATACTAATGGTTGTAGCATGCATTTTATACACCCTTATGTTGAGTGCATCAACCACCTTATTCTCTTTTCCCTTTATGTGCTTGATATCAAAGTTGTATTTAGTAAGAAATTCCATCCATCTAGTATGTCTAGCATTTAGTGTTGGTTGTTCAAACAGATATTTCAGACCACTATGGTCTGTCTTTAATTCAAATTTTATGCCCACAAGGTAATGCCTCCACATTCTTAAGGCATGTACTATGGTTCCTAACTCTAAGTCATGTGTAGCATAATTTATGTCGTTTTCTTTCAATTTTATGGACTCATAAAAGATTACATGTTCATTTTGCATAAGAACACCATCGAGCCCTTCCTTGCATGCATCTGTGCACAAAACAAAATCATCATTTGGATCTGCAACTTTCAAAATAGGTGCACTAGTCAACAGATCCTTTAAGAATTGGAAATTTTCTTCACATTTAGCACTCCATTCAAACTTTACTCCTTTCTTTTGCAAAAATGTTATTGGGTGTGCAATTTTGGAGAATCACACAATGAATCTCCTATAGTAACCAGCTAGACCCATAAACAATCTAGCCTCTGAAATGTTTTTTGGTGCTTTCCAACTCTTGATTGCTTCAATATTTTCTAGATCTATTGTTATGCCCTCTTTTGAGACAATATGACCCAAATAATGGAATTTTTTTTATAAAAAGTGCATTTACTTAATTTGGCATACAATTGGTGTTCTCTTAATACTTGTAACACCATCTCAAATGTTTCTCATGCTCTTCCTTTGTCTTGGAGTAAATAAGAATATCATCCAAGAATACAACGACAAACTTGTCTAGGAACTCTCTGAACACCCCATTCATCAAACACATAAATGTAGCCAATGCATTTGTTAACCCAAAAGGTACCACCACAAATTCATAGTCTCGACACCTTGTCCTAAAGGTTGTTTTTCCGGTATCCCCTTCTTTTATTCTTACTTGATGATAGCCCGACCTCAAGTCAATCTTGAAGAATAGTTTTGCTCCTTTCAATTGACAAAAATGATCATCAATCCTTGGCAAAGGATACTTATTCTTAACTGTAACTTTGTCCATTTGTCTGAAGTCAATACATAACCTCAACGTTCCATCTTTCTTCTTGAAAAAAAGAACTAGGGAACCCCAAGGAGAAACACTTGGGCGTAAGTACCCTTTCTTTAAAAACTCTTCTAGTTACATTTGCAACTCTTTTATCTCTCATGTGCTCATTCTATACAGAGCCTTGGATATTGGGGAAACTCCAGGAATTAAGTCAATAGAAAAATACATATCCCTCTTTGGTGGAAATCGTAGCAACTCCTCAAACATTTCTTCAAATTACTTTAGGATTGGATAATCCTCAAGACTCGGCTCTTTATCCTTCATTGGCTCTTCCATATGGGTTGCATATATATAGCACCCTTTTATAAAGCGTATTTTCAACTACAGTGTTGAAATCACTCGGACATATATAGGCCTTGGAATACCTTGCATTGTCCTTGAATTCCCTTCTTCATACAAGCATGTGAAAACCTTTTTATAACAATCTAAAACAACACGATGCTTTTCTAGCCAATCCATACCAATCAAGTAGTCATAAGACCCAAGCAGTATGACATTCAAAATTCATGTTTATAGGACATTCTTTGACAATCTCATTAATTCTTCTCTTGGTTCCAGTGGCTAGCTGAACTAACCAAGACTTTTCATGATCACATTTCTTCAATTTAAATCTTTCAACTAGCTTTGGATCTATATAGCTATGACTAGATTTAGAATCAATTAATATGGCTATGGGATGATTATCAATCTTACCTTCCACTTCGATCACATGAGATTGATAGTCTTCTTGTCTATTGTCCAACGTTGCATAGATCCTTGGCATGGTTTTGCCCACATCCTCTATTGTCTCCTCCTTTTTGACGCTATGAAAAATATTCATCTTATCTCCCTAGTGAGGACAATCTTTATAGATGTGATCTCCTTCACATCCCCAACAATTTATGGGTTACTTCCTTAGGCTCTTTCCCAAGGACTCTGTCATTTTCTGATCACCTTAAGATGGCTTCCCTTGTTGATATGATTAAGATCCATTCTTCATGAAAGGTGGCTTGAATCCTTTCTTCCTTTGATCCATAATTATTTTCTTCTTGTCATCCTAGACCCTTTGGAAAGCTACATTTCCTCTATTCCGCTCATATAAATACTTGGCTTTTCTTATGGCTTCTTCTAAATTCTTGGGTTCATCAAACTGAATTTTATCCTTGTAAAATGATGGCAGTCCACTTAGGAACCTCTGAATTTTGAACTTCTCATCCTTGATGAAGCTCACATACCTGAGAAGTTCCAAGAAATTTCTCTCATATTCATCCATGGTCATGTTCCCAAGCTTGATTTCAAAGAACTCTTGCATATTATAGTCATAATATTCCTCTGACAAGTACTGTTACTGAAAACATTTCTTTAATTGCTTCCAAGAGTTTATTTTCTCATCAAGGTGCTTAACTTGCTTCAACTGGTCTGACCACATGGATGCCTTCCCTTGAAGGTAGTAGGCTTCAATTTTGGCTTCTGCATTTGATGAGTAGTTATGCAATTTGAAATATTTCCTCATTCCCAGTAACCATGCTTCTACATCCTCACCTTTCTTTTTTTCTCCATCAAATGATGGTGGTTTGATCTTCCTCAATTCCCCTTGTAAGATATCTGATCCATGTCTCCTTCTCTAACGTCTGACAGGAGATATACTTGGGTTGCTCGTTGACCCTGAACGTGCATATCTTTTTTTGTTCAATTTCCCTGGGGAATGATGATGATGTTGATGTCTGTTAATACTCCTCAATTGTCTAGATTCTCCATGATGATCCTTCCTATCATGAGACCTAGGAACCTCCCCTTGTTTGGAACTTTCTTCTTGCCTTGTGCCTAAATCCTTTTTTACTTGATTTTGTAGCATATTTAGGCTTTGAAGTATCTCTTCTTGAGCCTTCATGATCTTCTCATTATCATCCTTATAGCTCTGCACTTCCTTTTGCAAGCTTCTCGTAGTTACATGATC
Organism: Picea glauca; assembly: GCA_000966675.3. NCBI lineage: Eukaryota > Viridiplantae > Streptophyta > Pinopsida > Pinales > Pinaceae > Picea > Picea glauca. The sequence goes on from JZKD02S1989639.1 coordinate 58,873, forward strand.
TTGCATGTCTCTTCTCTCATTAAACTCAGTCTCAACATTACCCATGTTGGTACGCAAACCTCTAATTTATTTTTGATGGCTATAAGACCCTTGAGCATCCTCCATGCCTTTAATTCTCATGTAGGAACTAAAGTATGTTTTTCGGTATCTCTAATTATGCAAGAATGTGCATGCGATAATTTGTTATTAGAATTAAGCTTATTGCAAAATATTTATTAATTAAATTACAAGTCATTCTTTATTTTAACTTATGAAGAATATTAATGCATTACCCTCACAACTTATGACACGTGGCTTCCACGTCATGCCAACGTCATTGTACAGAGACACCCAAATTTTTCCGATTTTACTTATTTTGGGAATCTTCCCAAGAGGCTCAATTTCATAATTAGTTCTATGGCCACCATTAGAGATCGTAATTAATATCAATACAACCAAATTGGGGTTTTTTCATACTAATTCGACCTCCCCTAATCTTCAAATGTGCCTCTTGCATGTTGAATTCGTCTTGAATTACTCTACGAAAATTGGGGCTTTTTGTCCAATTTAGTCTTGATTTTGTCATGGGCGCCATGGCTTCTCTGTAACTTCAACTTTTGGCCATCTAAAGGCCCAAATATACTCAATTAGAGACTGGATTTTCTCATATTTAATTTATGGTCTCAATTCTTCCAAATTAATTGCAAAATTCCTTTAATTTCACTGCAATAATTTTATTGAACAGTTTGCAGACATCCTCTCTCTCACATTATGTCAAACAATTTTCCTACATAGTCCGTGTTTTCGGTTCTGCGCTCTGTTTTTCGGCCCATATAGGCTTAATTTCGAAACTCAAGATCTGATACCACTTTGTAACATACCCATCCCCAACTGGGACATGTCACTACTAAAATGACCCAATAAAATTTCTAATACCAATATAAAATGTGGAAATTAACTTACAACATGAAGTACAAGTTCAATCGATTGTCCATGTTCTATAAAAACATAAATACAATTACTCTTACTGTGCACAACAACAATTATTTACATACAACAACATTCAACCATGAAATAGAGACATGAATGCATTTTCATGTTTTCAGTAAGAAACAATAACCAAATATAACTCAGAGTGAATTTCACAACACTTATATCAGCAATTAATATGGACAACCACAACACATAGGAACACTTATCTTAATGAAATGTGCAACCCTTTGTAGAGGACGGACATTCCTCCCAACCATAGCCTTATTGTTCTAGTTTTCAACAGCAAGACACCCCTGATCTGGGGATATGAATCCACAAAACACGGAGGTCCCTAAGGTTGGCTAATGCCCCCCTTTTAGCAGTCAAACTCTTAGTTAATTTGAGTCCACCAACAAACTTTCCCTCAACCTGCACAACACAAGGGATGGAATTCCCCTTCACTATTCACAGTCCCTCGGGCCTTTCCACTCCCCTCCAAGGCTTTCATCACAGAATAGATAGGAATTTGACTTGTTGGGACTTCAGAAATTCTACAGCTACAACATGAATTCACCCAGTAGACAAAACGTCAGCTCCTTGGACGAACTTCGAACAACTCGTCACTTCCAGGCACACGGCCTCTTCTCCATGAAATTACAGTTCCAAAAAAAAAAAAACATATCCACACCACTACCTTCAAGCTCCCATACTCATAATATTATTGTTCGTCCCCCCCAAAACTCTATTTAAAACTTGTCTTTATGAAAACATGTGAATGTACCAAAATCGGGTCTCCTACCCATACATATTTTCTATCTTTCTCTTGCTTGCTTGAATTGCACTCTTCTCCAAGCTGATTGTACTCATCCCCCATGCTCTCAATAACTATGGGAAGTGACTCTCACACCAAACCTCTTACATGAATTCAATGATTGGGCTCTAGAACACTCAACACCTAATGGAAGGTTCATGGCAAGGTTAATTTAGAGGAAAATAGAAAACAGGTCTTGGTTTACTAAATATGGGTAACTCTCCCCCCTTGGACTCCTTCCCTCTATCCACGATACTTAGCACCCAAGTCCCCGTCTTTATCCATCTGCAACTAGAAATACATTTTATTCATTATATTTCAATTTACATTGTTTACATATTGGCTCTCGACCATACATCACATTTACAATATACATCGCTTGGCTCTCGACCACAAGCTATATTTACAGTACACATTGCTATTTTGGGGTTGAAAATGGGGATTTTACAGTCAAAGACATTTTATTGCAGGTTGGAGATCCATTGTAATGTAATAAATCTTTTAAAGTGCTTCACATTATATTAATGTAGCAGTTGTGTGGTTGAAGTGGGCCATGAGATGTAGCCCAAGATGGGTGAACTTTGTTATCAACTTGTATTTTGTCTTTCTCATGTTCATTTCTCTAATTTAGCCTTTCAATTGTGCCTTTAAACTTTATAACTTAACTTAAGACAATTTACACTTAAAATTATTTGCAACCCAATCAGTAGATTTTCAGATCATGAGTGGATGATTTTCTCATGCATGTAAGGGCCACATGTATATTTAGTCACAATCTTGACATGGACACTTCTCACACTCTTAATTAAATATAGTGAATAGAAGCGTTTTCTTTAACCTCCATATTTTAATTATTAATTATTGAATTGTTTGTATATTTTAAGTTTGTACTTATTAATGGTATATTTTAATGAATTAAATGAAGATTATGTTTTTAAGAAAAAGGTTTTGAAGAATAATTAAGTTATAAAATTGAATAGAAACGTTTTCTTTAACCTCCATATTTTAATTATTAATTATTGAATTGTTTGTATATTTTAAGTTTGTACTTATTAATGGTATATTTTAATGAATTAAATAAAGATTATGTTTTTAAGAAAAAAAAATTGAAGAATAATTAAGTTATAAAAATGTAAAAGTTTTTATTTCATATGATTAAGAGTAGGATAAGTTAATATGAAATGGTGTTCATTTTTAACTTTATTTGTTTAAATGTTTTACAAATTCTATTATAATTATGATTTTTTTGATTAATTTATGGATTAATTTTACTATGAATGTAATAAAAATCATCTTTTATTTTTACCATATTCATATATTCCTTAAATTTGTAATATTGAAAAATTAATTTTGATAAACCAAATTAAGATTTAGAAAATCTTCTTAATATTTCAACTTCTTATTATAAATAATTTTATTATTTTTATCTTTAAATTTTATTAGAAACAAAATTTTGTAATCATAAAAACATTATTGCAAAATAATATATCATTAAATATTAAATATTATTAATTTAATTATATTTATTTGTGTTTTAATAGTTAAATTAAACTTTATGATGATGGAGTTTTCCTCATGGTCAAACTCACTTAGCTTGGTATGACAAAGATATTACATAAATAAGAACATTGAAATCACTAATGAGGTTAGTGCTACAGTGACGAAGGAGTATACTCCAAACCCATTTAGCTTCCTACCAATGTTTTGCAAATGGAATAGCAACATAAGCATGGTTGACTATGGGGAAAAATCCATGGTTAGGCGTGCTTGAGCCAAAATCTCTTGAAAATATTATTTTTTAGGAGAGTGTTGATTATAAGGAATAAGCCTTGGAGGTGAGATGTAGGCATCACTTGATATAATAAGTGTTAAGTTGACTATCCAAACTCATGTGAAATTGATTATAAGTGATCGATGATCATGGGAGAATGACTAGATTAAATGGCTTGAGCATTAAATACTCCACAAAGCTAATCCTGTAAAATTATATTTCATAATGTTGTACTATGAAAGAAGGACATGTAAGTTCACATCTAGAAGAGGTTGCCATCCTCTTTGTTTTTTGTTAGTTTTTCATGTTTTGTAGAACTCTTAGAATTTTAGATACATTATAGGATTTATAGTTTGAAAGGTTTCTAGTTTTTTTATAAGGATGTAGCCATTTTGTGTTATGAGCATATAAAAGGGATGATATATGGATTGTATAGTAATTAGTTGCAATTTTTTAGAACATAGTGGTAATGTAACACATGTTGCAACAACTGCTACAATTTATTTTTAACACAAAGTTGCATAAATACTGTTAAAAGAAAATGTTGTACTATGAAAGCCAATCATATGAACCAAAATCACTCTATGAATAATGGAAATTTGAAGCAAATTATTTTGAAGTTATCACAATTGTGCATTATCTATGAAGGTACTATGTTAATTTAAAATGCTCAGTGAGCAATGGAAACATGAGGAGCATGATTTGTCTTTAATTTAATTGTATCAACTCTCGTGCTTTTCTTTATTTGTGGAAGCCCCTATGAATTATAGGAGAGAGCCATTTAATTGTGTTGCAAACAATTCTTTTTATATATAATTTGATGAAATATGATAATGAAAAATCACAAATTTAACAATGAAATTTTGCAATTTATCAAATATTGACATTGTATATGGATTTCTAGGCCCCCATTCCATTGTACCAACTTCATATTGTATTTTTAACAATCTAAACTTGTAATTCCAAAATTATGTCATATATCATGTCAAATTTGTAAGGAAAAACATTGGAAAACATGATTTTTTTGCTATACAATTAGTTTATTCTACCTAGAAGCAATGTTTTCTTGAGGCATAAAATTGGATTTGAAGTTGATGTTCATGGATAAATGGAAAAGAGAATGATTTTAATGTGGAATTGAATCTTGGTTATGTTAATGTGGAAATAAGGTTTGCAAAAATATTGGATATCACGTAGATAATAAAATTGAAACTGTTAATGATTGTGTTTAGAATCACATTCTTAGATCGATCTTAATTTTGATTCTATTAAGCACTGAGAATGATCAAATCCATAAGATGTCCAAGTGGAAACCTCAGAGTACTTCCCCTCATTAAAGTACCTAGGATAAACCCTAGAATCTTAAAGCACAAAGGCTAGTGAACACTAGGGGCTAGAAGCCATTGCAACAATATACTAGTTATGAGTTCAACATATCACTTGCAAGAATTGAACTTGAACCAAAATCCAATTGACTAATTCTATCACCCTTATATACAAAGAGGTGATGATCAATATAATCCCTCATGTTCCGAAAACTTTCAAAGATTTATGATGATCATCATCATCATGATTAACGTCCACTAAGACCTAATTGGTCTATCGGACCTTAAGAGGGTAAGTGATTACTTGTGATTCTTTAGAATTTTGTTTCTGTGCTCGAAAGGCATTAAGAGAAGCTTTCCAAAATCACCATACTTTTGTCGAGTTAAGAGGTTAGGAAGGTTGGTAGTGTGATCAATATTTTGAAAATGAGATCTAATATGAGTATAGGCTGGACAATCTAAGAGGAAGTGTTTTTCATCTTCAACCTTCTTAGTGTCACAAAGGTGACACACTCTTTCATCCCATGGCGTTTTAGGTATTGACCAACGCCCAATTTCACTATGGAGCTCATGAGATTTTTTTCTTATCTTAGCAATGCTTATTTTTTTCTTTACACTCGGCAAAACAGATAGATAATTTTGATATTCTAGATTAGGGTTTATTACATCTTTATAATACCTTAATTTTCTTTTTTCCTCTAACTCTTTATTACACCACATTATTTCCTTAAATTTTGATTTGACGTTTTTTTAATAGTATCTTTATTCTGCAAAATGGTTTCTTCCATGATTCCCCAATAATTTAGCCAAGACCGGGCGTCTTTATGCCATCCTCGCTTGAGTCGATGGTGGTTATGACTTGATTTTGAAGCAATTTTAGGTAGCCTTTTGTCTTCCATGTTGTTTAACTTGTTCTTATACATTAGGTATCTAGTCATAGCCATGCTCTCAATGGGGGAGAGGCTTGTTTCTACGAGGAGGATGGGATAGGGCGTATTTCCTTTAATTTTGAGATTATAGGTTAAATAAAAAAAAATTGTATTTGCTCTATCTTTCTCCAGGATTCACGAGAGATACTACATCCCCAGACTTCACATCCATAAAGAATAACAGGTCTAACAAGAGTCTCAAAGAGGAGTTTCTTCTTATCCCAACTCCAAAGATCAGTTGATTTACAATTGTTTTCAAGCCCATAATAAGCTTTCTATCCCCCAATAATCCTTTTCTCAAT
>JZKD02S1989639.1:68019-135156 GCA_000966675.3 Picea glauca
CGGGTGAGATATTGGGTTTTTCAACAGATTGAATCTATTTTTGCATTCAAAAATGCAATTTAAACAACAAAAAGTTGTGATTTCTTGTGGATTTAAGTTGTCGAATTGAGATGAGGAGGGCAAAAACGTAGAACATTTAGACAATGCCTTAAGTTAATCATTCTCTTAGGAAAATGTAATGGGAAAGTGTTTCTAAAGGCCTTTCCGATTGACTTAATGCATGGTGGTTATTGAATTAGAAGTTGGGGTGTATGGTTTTGGAATAACAGATCTGATTGATTGGTTTGATGAAGAAGATTAAGTGATTGAACCTGTTAATATTGAGGGATATGCATTATATGGTATTGTTAGGTGTCTGAGATTCGAGTTTTTTGGACACATATATAGTGGATATATTAGTGTTGTTCTTAATGACAATTATGTGTTTTGACATGGTATCTTATTCAAAGTAAGAGTATTGAGGGATGTGCATTATATGGTGTTGTTAGTTGGTTGAGATTGTTGTTGAGTTGTTTTGGATTCATATGCAATGAATAAGTTGAACTTGTTTTTGTTGGTAATTCTGTTTTTTGACATTTTCTTTAGTTCAAAGTGATTGTGGTTTGTTTCATAATTTGTTTGTGTTGGGATCCTCATAGATTTTGAGTTGTCACTCTCATTTAGTTAATATATGTGCATTGTTATATCCATATATAAAAAAAAAATGGATTTCACTCAGTATCCTTACATAAGTGGTAAATACATCTTGACAAATATATGAAATATTTTGAGTTTCATAATACTTTATACATTCTTACATAGTGCTCACAGGGTGGATACCTTGCCAAATATATATAATACTGGGTGGATAACTACACATAGATGCATGCAAACTGTTAACTAAATGTATAGATGAATTTTCCAAAAACACAAATGTCTCAACTTCTGACAAACCTTGGAATATTGGTTTTCATCCTGCATAATCATTATATATATTGTAAAACACCAAATGAAAACGTGCTTGCAACATATCTATATGTTAAGGCTAAGGCTATAGAGAGTTATGAAAAGATACAGTTTTATGTACAGCTAGATAATTGAGGCTATAAATATTTATTTTATCATATGTCCATATAGGGATTCTGTCTACAACTTATGTTATATAATGGTTGTGATTTAAAAAGTATGAGAATGGTGTACTTAGATTCTCCTTACAATGATTATAATAGTTTCGTTGCTTTTTATATTTGATAAAAACAAAAATCAACTTACTTTTCCACTCATTTTCAAAGGTTATAAGAGTAAAGAGTAAAGGTGGTCATTTTTATGTTTTATATATCAATAACAATTCTAATATATTAGTAGGTATATAGAGCATAGGAGTTGGAGATTGGAGCAGGAAGAGGATATTGTTCAAAAAACCAAGAATGGCGGATTTTCAGTGCGTAGAGCCAAATCTAGGACCAAGATTCGATTGTATTATCCTGTCCTTTCCATAATTTTTGGCGGGGGTGGTTTGCAAAGCTATATCTGGATTTTGGTTAACTCATTTCCTTCCCCTATCTATCTTTCCATGGATTTTTGGTGTGGTAGTCACTAGTTTTCCTCGGTTTTTTCCACTATCTCCCATTTTTCGGCATTTATGTTTCTATTAATGGGCCCTAAAACCATAGCAGCTACTCCCCACCACTTTTTTCGGAAACTGGTCATTTAATGACTTCTCTAGCGTGGAACTCTTAGTGGAGCCCAGGTGGCTTTGTTCTATGGAATTTTCTAGACAGGATGACTTAGATGACGACGTCACTGCACTTATGGGTGCAACTGATGAGGTCGTTTGGCAAAGAGCAGGTCTCTTCGCCACTGCAGACTCCTTGGGATTCAGTTCGAAAGCCTTAATTTATCCCTCTGGTGATTTGACATATAACCTAACCACTCCAAATATCAGATAATTTGGCCATTCAGCCACAGTAAATAATATTCTTCCTGGACTATCTGATATTTCTCAATGTAAGGAGAAGGTAGCGTTTGTTAGTAGCCCGACTAAAGTTTCTAGGGAGACTGTCCCTCCCATCTCATATAATAGGGTGAGTAATCCATCAGGCTCTTCCGGGAGCAGACGTAAACAGTGGAAGGCAAACAAAGTCTACAAAAAAATGGTACTGGGGTCAGATATTGGGCTTGAGGAGACAATTAGGATGGCTTTATGTGGTTTAGTAGGCAGAGTTTCTTACAGTTATTTAGGTAAGGTCTCTATCCCATTATGGGTAGAACAAAATTGGGTGCCTTTGATTGGATATGCTCTAGATATTTTTTACCTAACCAAAGGATGGTTAGGTTTCATATGCAAAGCATCGGAAGACCTGTCTATTCTTTTGAAAAACCGGTGGGTTTTGGGTGGAAGTAGCCTAATGTTGAAATGATGGAGGGTATATTTCGACCCGGCTACCGAATACTTCCAGCAACGTCATATGTGGGTGCTCTTACCCAGTTTACCCATCCATCTCTGGAACGAGTGTGCTTTAACAACGATTGGTAACTCACTCGACACTTTCATCGTGGTGGATAGACAAAACCTAACAGCTCCAGTTAAAAAAGTAGGGAGGATTTTGGTTGAAATGGACATACATTGTGGGCCTCCAGAGGTTCTAGATATTGAGTGGAGAGGCCATAAGATTCTACAAAGGCTTGATTACCTTGGCATACATTTCAGGTGTAGCCTCTGCCATAGTACATGACACCTAAGAAAGGATTGTAATGGATGGGTTGCAGATGATGAGTTTGAGGACACAATAGTTCACAGAGATATATATAACACACCTCCAGAAGAAGATTATTTAGGTTTCAGGGCCTTTCACTTTTCGACGGAGGTCACAAGTCCACCAGCACCAACGAATACACTCTTGGGTAAGTTAAAAATCCTATGTCCTACTCTATTTTCTACTTTATCATTTTGGGAAAAGGAGGCACTAGATGCATCTAGTTGGTTAAAACAGCCTACAACCAATGGAGAGGTTTCCACAAAGGCAGAAAAGGAGCCTACTAGACCCACAGTTGTGGGGTCTATTCGACAAGAGGATAGGGAGACCACTTCGGTCAGGTTTTCAAGGATTGAGTCTATTGTTTTTTCTAGCTGTCCCGCTCCCACTACTGTCATTGGAAGTGTATATGACCAATCCTTAGACCTTGAAGTCCCCTACCAGCCAAATACCTCTCAGCCTTTGACCTTACACTTACTTGATGACTCTACTTATCTTCCTAGTTGTTGTGAACCGGAGGAAGATGACACTTCTCTTAGTGTGGTACTGGATTCCTTGATACCTTTCATTCGCGACCATACCTCTTCTGTTCATTTACCCGTTTACTTGGGAAACTCAGTTTATGAAAATAATTCTCGGGGTGGGGAGGCCAGTACATCCCGTCTAGGTGGTGACGAGGCAGGAAAAGAATATCCATGGTCTAGGGGTCTATGCATCGAATATTCTCCAATCAAATCTAGAAGTGCAAGGAAGAAATCGTCGACTTCGACCTCCCTGCAACCGGATATTGTTCCTCCTTCCACTGATAGTGAGGCACTTAGAGCTATGAAAACCCTTACAAGGGATAAATAATGATTTTATTGTCCTTAAATCTTAGAGGGATTGGGGGCTCCCTATTGGCACAAGGGTAGACCCAGGTTTCAACGCTACAACAACGCACCAACAAAACCCTAACTACCAGCCCTTTCAGCAACACCTGCAAAGCAGATGAAGTCTCACCCAAGGTAGAGGCAAGGGTGGTTGCAGGACTCAGATGTCTACAACCTTAGCTGGGACACGGATATTTGATTCTAACGCTTAACAGATCACTTAGCAGTTAACATTCATCAATATCCAGTCCATAGTTACAACGCAGACAAACCCTAATTATAGAGTATCACAGAATTCAACCAGATCCGACATCTAGTAGCACTCAGCATAAAGAAATAGATCAAATCTAGCAGATTAAAGCACTAAGCATATTCACATAGGTTAGATCTAGCATTCATTCACCTTATTAGGCACAAAGTAACATCATATCTATCTAACATTTATCTATATCAAGCACTAAGAAAATCACACATAACCACATCGCACAAAGCAGAGCCACACAGCATGTACGTGGTTCACCCCACCCTGGGGCTATGTCCACCAACTCTTTGTCTTTTTTATTAGCTTCTTTAATCAGTTACATGCACAGAGCCTCAAAAACCCTGCTCTGCAGAGGATAGGGGATCTGCGCAGCTCGCTAGATCCTCCTTACCCGAGTAGATCTAGGCACATAGCCTTCCATAGTCTCTTACAATGACTTGAACTTAGCTCTACAAGTCTCTTACAATCTCCACTTAGAACTTAGCATTGTCAATCACATATATTGGACTACAACCATCACTTTCATCCAGCCAAAGGGCACTTAGCCATTCATACTCACTACATCACCTTAGCATCTATTTATACATACAAAATAGGCCTAAGAATGGGTAAACCCATGGGTCGACATTCCCATAGCCGTTACATAAGCCCAAAACCCAAAAACCCCTAAAAAGGGGTCGAGATCCTGCGATCTCTACTTTGTCTTGCGCTCCGCCTTCGACAGCCTATCGAAGTCCAAAAAATAGGTCAAACATGACCAACGATCCTCAAAACTTGGTCAAGGGACAATAGACCCCCAACACTCACATGTGACTCGTCTCGAGTCACTCTCATCTAACTATTCCTACTTCAAAATCATTGAGCTTGGCTCAAGTTGTTTCGACTTGTTGTTGTGCCACGGCCTCCTGTTCAGCGAACTCTTGTATGACATCTTCGTTGACAGGGCCCTCTAGGCGTTGTTCAGTTGCAGTGACGACTTGCTCCAGTTCCGGTCCTCAGCCTTCAATCTCTGTGAACCGCTGGCAAGCCTCATCCTGTACAGGTTGGAGCCTCAGATTCACTTCCATGACCTTGCTCTGAATGGTATGCATTTGTTTTTGGGTAGTGCGCTGCTCCTAGGATCGCTTCATTCTTTCAACAGCTGACATGGGCTTCAACTGTGCCTGTATTGTTTCTTCTTGATACTTCGCCTCTTGGAAATGCGCCTCTAGTGCCTTCAGTTCTGGATTCTCAATGAGTTTCTCATAGGTCTTGGCATTTCTATCACTCAATTGCTTGCATTCCATGGAAAGGAATTTGATTCTCTCAACTGTGCTTCGAGCAGTTTCTTCTCTTTGATCCCTCACATCCTGCGGGGTGTTGGGCACTGTGCGGAGCTCTAAGTCTGTTATTCATTGTTGTAGTTGTTGGATAGCTTCTGTGAGCTCCTCTACTTATGGCTCTAAGCCTGTCACAGAGTGGAGTGCTCTGTTGACTACTTCTTTCATTTCAAGTTGCTCTGTGAGAAATTGTTCCTGTTCTTGTTGAATCTGTGTTTTCTCCTCTTCAAACTTTGTCTGGAGAGAAACCTTCTCCTACTCTGTGACTCTGCGATGTTCTATGAGTACTCCTTTCACTTGCTTCAAGGCCTGGGTGGCTTGTTTTGTCTCTTCTTGTGCTCGTCGAAGGAGAGCTTCGGTTGCATCTACTAGTCAGCGGAGTTGGGTTGGCTCATCTCCCAACTTTGGCTCTCCCGATGGCAGGGGCGCAGTGGATACTATGCAACTAGACTGAAGGGCCTGTTGTACCCCTCAAAGTTCGACCTCAATTATATCGTACATTTCCTCCTTCTTTGCTTCTTGTTTCTCCACGATTTCCAGCAAAGCGTTGTTTAGGGCTGCTATGATGAAGTCAAAATCATCAGTAGTGAGTACAGTCTACATCTTGGTCAAGGTGGCTCTGGATTTCTTCTGCAAAGAGGGTTTCTTGGGAGAAACCTTCCTTTTATTCAGGGGATCAACCTCATCTCTAGGCGGTGTTACTTCGCCTTGCTTTTTCTCATCTTCCTTGCCATTTATTTCTTCCACTTCATCATCACTCCCTTGGTCAGGTGATATTGAAGCAATCTTTCCTGAGGTGTTACTTAAGTCTTGGATCTATTCGGTTTTCTTCCTTCTGCTGTGTCTGGGTGTATCATGTTCTTTTTGCGTGTTTTCTGGGCTGTCAGGGTCAAACATCTTTGCAGGGTTTGCAAGAATAAGGAGGTATTTCGACCAGTCCTTAGTGATCTCCTCAAGGTCCTCTTCTGTGAGCTTGTAGTATGACTGAAGTTGCTCCTTATGTTCATTGGCTTGCATTGTAATGTATATGAAGTGTCGATCTGCGCAGAACTTCATCAGGGTTCGGAACCTCTGTAGGGTGTTTGGATTCATGTGAGGTTCAGCTTCGATGGCTCTCTTCAGTTGAAGGTAATATGTATTAAAAAAAAAATCGACTGCCATTGTTTGTTCATATCACTCGAGTACCAGAGTGTGGTGAACTTCGCAGCAAGCGGCTCAAACGATTCAATATGCCAAAAGGTCGCACCTCCCGGCATATCCCAGGAAACAAAGGTGATGAGGATTAGGAGCCAGCTAAATTGAAACTCGTAGCCCTGATCTTGTGCTTCGTCGCAGTCTAGTTCAAGCTAATTAACTAGGTACTTCACCCAATTCATTTGTAGACCTTCCACGCACGTCCCTGCAAGGTCAATGACAAAGCTTGTGACCTGCGTGGGTCGGTTCTTCCTTACTATATTTCCAGCTATTAACTGGCAGGATAGGTGCACTACGCCATTCTGGATGGAGGCTACCTTGTAGCCTTGCGTCCCCTTTTCAACATTGTCGTATGTATCCTTGATCTTCTGTGATAGTGCGCGCTTTGTGGATTTTCCTGGATAGAACTCATGTAAGTTGGGTCCTTTCATACTCAATCAAGTGATCCTATGGATCGGCATCGGATCAACTATGATACGACGGTCTAGCCATAAGTAACTGCCATGGTAACATGAAAGGAGTAGATTGACACATGCATTGACTTCCTGGTGCCTTCTGAAGTGTGGGATTTTCATTACATTTAACAAGGTGGACTATGCAAGGTTCATCATCCACTACTGGAGGATTATCTTTGAGTTCTTCCCCTTCGTCCTGGTCAGGTATTTATACGGGGCAAGAATACTATAGTTCTTTCTATCTCCGAGGTTGAAGTCACTGAACTTCAATGTTGCAATCTCCGAGGTTGAAGTCACTGAACTTCAATGCTGCGATCTTGTCCTGTTGTGCTCTCACTGTGTGTATCCCCTTCGGGAGGTATGCAGTAACTATGGTGTACTCGAAATCTCTTGGCACACTATCATGACTCACCACGTTGACCAGAGGCGGGATGTAGTCGGGCAATATGTACGGGATCAACTTCGCATTGGCTAGGTCGTCTATGTGCTTGGTTTTCTTCTATGTTGATGGTTGGGATGGTCTAGCTCCACGAGCAGTCGATGGAGAGGCTTGCACTCCTCTCGTCGATGATTCTTGTATACATGCATACATCGACATTACTCTTTCAGTCATGAGGTCGATGAGAACTTCTTCGACAAATTTCTCTACAACGTTGAACTCATCCGACATACACGATCGTGGTTGAATATCTTGGGTTTGAAGAGTAACTTCTCAATGCAATGGGATAGTTGGCAATAGCACGATGATCAGTGTGTGAAATCAACTAATCTGCGGACTCAGATTCACGGTTAGAAAAAAATTTCTCGGTGCGTGGCTCGACGAAATATATAGATACTTGGCAACAGATCTCTTACAACGGGTAAGAAGCCTTCATTAACTCAGTTTTGTCCGTTGTGGCACGATCCCAATGGTTTGATGGAGAACTATCTGACCATAAATGACTTTCTACTCGTTCGGGGCGTCGGTCTAACAGTTATACTATTCCCAACGACTATATTTCTTTGCCATGGAGAAGTGCCATGTGATACAGTTCTAATATCCTAGTGAAGTTTCAATTTTGCAAATTTTCCTTCTGCGAGGTTCCCTCTGAAACTTTCTGTAACTTTTCGATCTTAGCTCTCTTCTTACTTAGTTTTCTAGCCTTCTTTCCAGTGATCTTCATCTCAGTATTCATTTTTCCATTATGATTTTTATCTCCTTTTGGCATAGCAACTTCGTGTTGTTGAAATTCTTTCCTAGGAATCAGGGGTAATACTTCATCTGTATCTGGAATAGGTACTTCAGTATTCTGTAGGTCTTCTGGTGTTCTTCCTACTTTGACATCCAAGTCTCTGGTTTTAAATAGCTTTGCTCAGTTCTCCTATTCTTCGACCAAGTGTGTGATCCTCCCAGTCATGAAATATTTCAACTCTCATTTCTTTTGCTCTAAGATTTCTTCTTCTTTCCTTATGGCCTAATCTCTTTCAATCCAAGGTTTTCCTAGTAACATAACAAATGGAGCGTTGTTCTCAATAAATTTAATAGCTTCAAATTCTTCCTTTGTCAAAGTTCCATTGGAATTCATAGATATCTGGGTGAGCTTTCCACATAGGTTTGTCAGTTTTCCTTTAAATAATTCTATTCCCTCCAATGAAGGAATCATAGCAAGCTTTCCTAGGGTTTCCCAAGTTCTTTCTGTCATAATATTTACCTGTGTTTCTTCATCCAGAACACAGTTAATGTTGAAGTCTCCTATTCTTGATTCTATGCACTCTTTTTCTTTGAAGATCTCTGATAAATTAATATGTCAGTGTTCATTCGAGGTTTCTTTCATTTGCATCAATATAGTCTCTGATTCTTTCTGAGGTTCTGCCATGGTCTCAGTTGCCTGACCTTTCTCGTGGTCTTCTTGTCTCATATTCATCCTTTCAACATTAGCAATCATTCTAGGGCAATCCAATACTTCATGGTCCATAGCTTTACAACAAAGACAACTAGATATTCTACCAGGGCATTCCTTAGTCAGATGTCTCGGTCTTCTGAAACTGTAACAAAGGGTTAATCCTCTCTTTCTCTTCAATGATCCCCATCCTTTCATGTACTGCACACTAGAATCATGGTAGCTAACATGCAAAAAATTCTTTCTAGGGTCCTGCATCCATCTGTTAGTCCAAACATTCTCTCTATACATAGGTATAACATATCTTTCACTATTCTGATCAGATCTACTCATATCAAATCTTCTTTCATCTATCAGTGCCCTAGTTTTCAAGCTAGGACAAATCTTATCAAACATACCTAGATTCCTACTCTAGAAACAAAAATGTTCCACTTATCTTACTTCTACAAAGCACAAAGCTTACAAATCTTACCTCTTTAGTCTCACTTTCACCTTTATCAGGGCACAAAGCTCCCAGATCTTACCTCTTTTCTTCATATATGACCTCCTTTCTTTAGATCCGACCTCTTGGCACAGAGCTTCACAGGTCAAGTAGAATACTGTGCACTAGAGAGATAGATATACACATAGATATTTCACAATTTCAGGTTGGATCTTCGCACAAAGCTTCTTCTTCCTCAGTTCCCAGTAATCACAATTTTAGGTCCAGGCAACGGAACCATTTTTTGGAACAGGGGCAGACCCAGGGTTCAATGCTACAACAATGCACCAAAAAAACCCTAACTACTGGCCCTTTCGACAACACCTGCGAAGTAGATGAAGTCTCACCCGAGGTAGAGGCAAGGGTGGTTGCAGGACTCAGATGTCTGCAACCTTAGCTGGGACACAAATCTGTGATTCTAACGCTTAACAGAGCACTTAGCAGTTAACATTCATCAATATCCAGTCCTTAGTTATAGCGCAGACAAACCCTAATTATAGAGTATCATAGTATTCAACCAGATCCAGCATACAGTAGCACTTAGCATAAAGAAACAGATCAAATATAGTAGATTAAATCACTAAGCATATTCACATAGGTCGGATCTAGCATTCATTCACCTTATTAGGCACAAAGAAACATTAGATCTATCTAAAATTTATCTATATCAAGCACTAAGCAAATCACACATAACCACATCAACACATCACACAAAGCAGAGCCACACAGCATGTACGTGGTTCACCCCCACCCTGGGGCTACGTCCACCAACTTTTTGTCTTTTTTATTAGCTTCTTTAATCAGTTACATGCACAGAGCCTCAAAAACCCTACTCCGCAGAGAACAGGGGATCTGCACAGCTCGCTAGATCCTCCTTCCCCGAGTAGATCTAAGCACACAGCCTTCTATAGTCTCTTACAATGACTTGCACTTAGCTCTGCAAGTCTCACACAATATGCACAAAATCAATCTCCACTTAGCACTTACTACTGTCAATCACATAGATTGGACTACAACCATCACTTTCAACTAGTCAAAGGGCACTTAGCCATTCATACTCACTACATCACCTTAGCATCTATTTATACATACAAAATAGGCCTAAGCATGGGTAAACTCATGGGCCGACATTCCCATACCCGTTACATAAGCCCAAAACCCAAAAATCCCTTAAAAGGGGCCGAGATCCTGCGATCTCCGCTTCTTCTTACGCTCTGCCTTCGACAGCTTGTCGAAGTCCCAAAAATAGGTCAAACATGACCAAGGATCCTCAAAACTTGGTCAAGGGCCAACACTCCCTAAAATCTGCCTCTGTCCATCATCTATTGGATAGAACTCGCCCTGATATTTTGTTCCTACAGGAAACATTGGTTCATGAACAAAAAGTAAGAGAATTTATGAATTGCTTGCGAATTTCCTGGGTATCATGTGTCATTAACTCATTTGGTACCTCTGGAGGTATTTTGGTTACCTGGGATCCAAACAAAATTGATTTCACACCTTACCTTTCATGTGGTGGCATTTTATTGATAGGAAAGTGCATTGCTAGAAAAAGGGAGCTCACTCTACTTAACGTCTATGGCCCGTGTTCAGAGAGGAAAAAAATTTGGAACTTTGTGGCAGAAAGTGGTCTATTATAAAAAATATATATATGATTATTGCAGGGGATTTAAATTTTATTGTCTCTACGGGCGAAGTATGGGGAGGATCGGCCCAAGCGGGACCTTTGGCGGGTTATATCAAAACATTGTTTCAATCCAAGCAGTTAATTTATATTCAATCGGATAGAATAGTCCCAACTTGGAGGAATGGGCGATCTGGGACAAGCTCGATTGCTAAGAGACTGGATAAGTTTTTTGTTTCTGAAGAACTTTTAACAAGTGTTGGACTATACAGATCCTGGGTGGAATACCCATTTATTTTTTATCATGCTCTAGTTTTACTACAGTTGGAGATTGACCCAAGCTACAAAGCTTATCCCTTTAAATTAAATTCTCAGTGGTTACTCGACAAGGATTATAATGACTTAGTTGAAAAGGTCTGGACTGATAAAAAATACTTTTCCGAAGGTGGCAGACAACATAGAATAATATGGAAGCTAAAAGGCCTGAAGAAACACACTAAACACTAGATAAGGGAAAGAAATTGCAGGAACTTATTAAAGCTAGAAATGTTGGAAACATATATAAATGATAATCTTTTGCTAGTGGCGGATGGTGCTTCTTCCACGGAAGTAGAAGAAAAACTTAGTATCCTAGAACAAGAAATAAATAGTTTATTAAAATCTAAAGAAGAATTGTGGAGGCAACACAGCAGGGCGATATGGATACAAAGCGATGACCAGAATACTAAGTTTTTTCATCAATTCGCTTGTTGCAAGAGAAACCGCAAGAATGTATGGAAGATTTTAGATGTCGATGGGATATTGCACACGGGTTAGGAGGAAATTAAAGAAGAGACAGTGAATTATTTTAGTAACTTCTTCAAGGCTCAGGATTTTCAAGCAACATATGAACAAGTCAAAATCGTGGGACTCTTCTCTCGACTGGTAAATGAAGAAGAAGCTAACACACTTCATTGCGCAGTGAACATGGGAGAGTTGAAAGAGGTTTTATCATTGTTTAAGAAATATAAGAGTCCAAGGCCAGATGGATGGACAATCGAATTTTGCATACATTTCTTTGATTTGGTGGGAGTCGAGCTCTTAGAAATGGTTGAGGAATTGAGATTGAAAGGATTGATTATTGGTGGCTTGAATTCCACTTTTTTATCCCTTATCCCTAAATCAAATAAGCCTACTACCTTTGGAGATTTCAGACCTATCTCGGTTTGCAACCTCTACTACAAATTAATTTCAAAGATCATTGCTATTCGAATTAAACTGATCTTGTCCAGATCACTTTCATCGAAATAACTTGGTTTTTTGAAAGGCAGACAGGTACAAGACGCCATTGGTACTACACATGAGTGCCTCCATAGCATTAATAAAAAGAGATTAAAATCACTTGTTTTGAAGTTGGATCTTCATAAAGCTTATGATTGTATAGAGTGGGATTTGTTAAGGATGATATTAATACAAGTGGGCTTTGGGATTCAACTCACCAACTGGATTATGAGATGCGTTTTTTCCTCAAATTTTGTTGTAATACTAAATGGTGAGGTTGTTGACTTCTTTAGAAGTGGTCGTGGATTACGACAAGGGTGCCTGTTATCCCCACTATTGTTCATATTGGTTTTGGAGGGTCTTAGCTTATTACTAAAAGAAAGCAAAGAGGAAGGGAGGACAACATGCATAAAGTTATCTAGAATGATAAAGATTCTCCACATATTCTTTGTGGATGACATATTAATCATGACCAATGCCACATTACAAGAATGGGTAGAAATTGATAGACTCAAAAAATTGTTCTGCAAAGCTTTAGGTCTAAAGGTAAACAATAAAAAATCAACAGTTCTATATGAAGGGTTATTGGATGTGGACTTTGTTAGTGACATTTCTTGTCCTCGACCTAAGAGCATCCAGGTTTGCAGGTTGCATGAAGAACGCCCAAGCATAGCACGTAAAGCCCCTTTTCAAGCTGAAAATCAAGTGAGCGGGCGAAATCAAGTTGTCAACGGCCCAGATTCATCCATAGGAGCAGATCGACGGTCGACGAGAAATCGCGGTTAGCGGAGTTGCATCGGGATTAGCGCAATGGGTAGCGTCTATATACATTCATGAAGGATCTCGGCCATCCATCCAAAAGGACACGTGGTGCGTGATCATGTCATGTCGGCATTCGGGGATTCGAGGGGTAAGAGCTCCTCATCATTTTATGTCTCGAAACCCCGAACCTTGAAATGCCGATAAGCACCTTTGAAGCTAAGCCCATGGTCCTAGCACCCAGCCACGTCAAGTGAGCCTGATAATGGAGGCATCCCTCTTCTAGCATCAGATGCCATCTCGACCGTCCATCTGAACGATACACGGCACAAGATCTGAGCCACGGGTGGGGCCTTTCGAGATTTTCATAGTGAAAGTGTTGAATTCATCTCAGTCGTCCATCCATCGATGAAACTCGGGCGCGTTGGACTTAAAGGGGGCATGGATCTGGGCAGCCAGGATCTACGAGCTCAGATCTACGGTCAGGAATGGATTCCGGAGGCCCCCCGCCATTCTACCTTTAAGCGGAGGGGGGGCGGTCTGGAATTGAGCACGCAACTCTCTAACGGTCAGGATCGGGGCGTCCAAACCCCCCTTGCCTTTCTGCCTTTAATCGGGGGGGGTCCGGAATTGATGTGTTATTATTGTGGAGCCCCTGGCTTGACGTGTCACCTTTGGTATAGCCCTCCCCGTTGCCACCTGTTTTCCACTTACCGCCTCCCTTTTCCCTTGTCATCTACCCAAATTCCCTCTCTCCATCCACCTGGCACCTCCTCAGCTCGTTGTCCTCTCGTCTCCTGCCATGTGTCCCTCTCATTCCCAGTCACCTCCTCATGTACTCTCTCACTCCATGCTCCTTCCTCCTCTATCTTATTCAGACCGCGTGGCATTCCTCAGCTGATGTCATAGCTCCCATTTCTTCATTGCCACCTCCACAATGTTCACGCCTTTAACCCCCATCACACCCTTGTCCACATCTGCCATAGGGATCCCTCGCAGCAGTCTAGTGAAGTAGCACCCAAAGAAGGACCGTTCGGTTGATCCAGGTGGCACCATTAGGAGACCTCCACATCCCAGTAGGCAGAGTTGATCGAGGATGTCCCTAGTCCCAAGAATGCAATTATGGTGGTTGTTGTTGGTGTTTGAGCATCATCTCCGCCATAAAGAGGAAGGTATAGCAAAGGATTAATTGACGTTGACTCACCTATAGAAGGACAGTCTGAAATCTAATGGCGTCTGTCATAGGCGCATGATCATCCAGAGTCTGCTTAGGCAGGCTGTCAGAAGCCATGCAGATGCAATTCTTTAATGCAACGTCTCATTTTTGTTGCTATGGTTGTTTCGAGTATATGTAGGTGTTTCGCCATTTTTGTAGGTATCGATGGTAGAGCAAAGCTCCCGACTGTAAAGTTTTAGCAACACTTTAGTTCTCTGGTTATGCATATGTATGCGAGATTTCTTGTTTTATAACAGACAGTCTTTCTTACTCCATCTGATTTTCATCTTATGCTGAGAGATTTCGTGAACGACTGATTCGTGCGAATTATTGCAATCATGTTATGATAAAGGATTTATTGTTGCATTGTTGTATTCTCCGGTGTTTTGTGTTTGAATGTAAGAAGATCTTGCGTTTAGATGCCTTCTCCTACAATCTGTTAGAAGCCTGATGTTTATAACAGATCCTTGCACTTCTCTTATACAAGTCTTCCCCCTACTCACCCTTATTACAACTTATTGTTTGGAGTTTATCTAAGACCTCACTTTCCCATGCATGCCTGGCCTAGTTGCAGAGTTGGAATAATATTGTTTTGAGTTAACTTCCATTCGATCACTTCTTTCATAAACAAATTGTGACATAAATTGATGGGTGTCGAGCTCTGCTCCTGCTGCAATCCAAGAGTGACTTCCGTCGCCAACAGACTTAATCCCCTACAAGACAGTTCTCCCTTTTACTTTTACAGAGCTATTTACTGGTTTCATATATCTGGGTTATTATTTAAAGACAGATTTACAAAAAAATGAAGATTGGAATTGGTTGTTGACAAAGGTGGAGAAAAAAATTGGTCTCTGAAGCAATAGATGGTTATCTTTGGGTGGTTGATATATACTAATGAAATTAACTTTGGAAAGTCTATCGATATATTGGATGGGGTTTCCGCAATATCTTCCACTTCAACAAAGCACTGTCCGCAAATACACTCTGTAGGGTATTAACTCGAGAAGGAATTTGGCATAATGTGATAAAAGACAAATATCTTCCTTTTTACACTATTACAAATTGGCTCAGATCGCCATCCTTCAATATGACATCAGCTTCAAGAATCTGGAGCAGCCTCTTAAAATCGGTACACCTGGTCACACATTGGCTTAGTTGGATCCTCGGATCGGGACATTTTATTGCTCTAGGTAGAGACAAGATCTTGGGATTGAGTGACAGATCTTTTCTATAGCTAGCTCTTAGATCCTTTTTAAGTCAGAAAAATATTACGGTTCTCTCCTGGGATAGAGGGATTCTAGATCAAAATTCCCATATGTCAAGCTAGTACAAAGGCCGGGAACTGGGTCTCACGGGCACATTAGCTACAGAATGGGAAAAATTTTGTTTGGCTCTTATTAGTTATGGTGTCTCCATTCAAGACCGAAATGATACTTTGGTGTGGACTGGTGGCGACACTTCAGGGACCCTTACAGTTAAAAATGTCCATATGGCTCTTCTATCTACCCAGAGTTTCCCGAGAATTGATGGTTGGAAAAAAAACTCTAGAAATGGGAAATTCAACTCAAAATAAAGTTGTTCATCTGGTTGGCAGCTGAGGACAAAATTTTAACTTGGGATACTCTTCAACAGAAAGGTTGGGTAGGCCCAAGTCAATGCCAACTATGCAAGAACAATAATGAAAGTATTAGTCATCTCTTCATACATTGCATCTTCTCAAAAACTATTTGGGAAAGAATTAATTCTATTCTAAATTACAAAAGCGTTTGGAAAGGAACTACTCTGATGGATTGTTTAAAATCTTGGACATAGGATAATTCAGTCTCCTCTAGTCTTCCTGCACTTATCTATTGGTATATATGGATTGCGAGGAACTCAACAACTTTCGAGAATTCTTCTCCTTCTATCCTCTCGATGGTTACCAAAAATCTTGGTTCCTTAAGAAGTCTCCATGTGACCCAAAAACTTCTTCCAGTTTGAGCCTATTTAATCACACAGCTCGCTGAAATTACTCTAGCTTGTTTTGATGGGGCATCACAATCAAATGGAAAAAATTGTGGAGCGGGGGGGTGGTTTAAAATCACTAGATTTATCAGTTTATAGATGGGTAATGAACTGTGATGAATGATCAAATACAAAAGTTGAACTTTTGGGTGTTTGGGCAACTCTGACCATGGCAACACATTTGTCACTCCATAAAATTCAGGTTCTGGGCGATACAAAGGTTGTCATTGATTGGCTATCTAAGAAAGGCAAACTACATGCTAGTGCTATCGAGGGGTGGAAAATCAAAATTTTGGAATTAATAAAAGACTTTCAAGAGATTAGCTTCCAACACATTTACATGGACCACAATAAGGAGGCGGACATTCTATCAAAGAAAGTACTACATGAACCTGAAGGCAGAATCACTTATTACACTTGGGTAAATGGAACTGAAGGTCCCAGGAGGCATATCTTCCTTTTCTAGTTCTGGTCCTTTTAAATTCCAAATTTTGGCAAATCTCCTTTTTGGTCAGTTTGACTTTCTTCCATATATTTTGTATATGTAATCAGTTTTTGAAGTTACATCTGAGTAAAGTTCAGTGTATTTTCCATTCGCTCATTTTCTGTAATCGGACAGATAAGAAGTGTAAAGATTGTTTATATCCTAAAGTATGTTAGAAACAAGCATTTCCTTTGAAAGTTTCTACGAGATTTTTTGTATGGTCTATGAAGATGTAAAAAAATTACATTTTACTAATATAATTTAGAAAAAATTATATTGAAAAAAAAGTATATAGAGCAAAGCAAAAACAACCTATGTGTCTAATTACAGTCATGACATGTATACTTACATATACATGGTAAAAAATACATTAAAAATAAAAGTTTTTTTAAGCTTTTATGGCAAAATATCATTTAAATATATCTTTTGGATATTTGGTTTCTTTGATATTTCAAACTCTATGAACATGACTCATCATATATGACTTATGTTTATCATATGTATATTCCCATTGATATGACATGGAGAAAAAAACAGTAGGGAGATTACCCAATGGAGGTTACCTAAGACTGGTCTCTTTACCAATCTTTTGAATGGAATTCCCATTACCATTTTAAAGTGCTCTCACATGGACCAAGACACTCTCAAGGTTAACCCAAGATTGCTTTCTTTCCAATCTTTTGAATGGATTCGTCGTTAACTTCTTTTAATGATGTATAGTTAGTACATACAAAAATAATTTCACATTTTATTTGTAGTATATTAAGGAAGAAGGAGTTGATATTTTACTTTATATGATAAAATAAATTATAAAATGTATAATGTTTTTTTGGGGGAGGGGGGAAGTTGTGTTTTTTCAAATCAAATGGAATGGTAAGCAATATATTTGTTTGAGTTAAGTGGATATATAAATAATTGTTTTGTTTTTTATATATTTTTTAATTTGTTGAAACATTAGTGAATTGTTGATGTTGAAGTTATTTAATATAACAATAATATTTTAGTCAAATTTTGATAGAGCTATATGTTTTTAKTTTGATAAAGTTATATATTTTTATGAGTCTCGTTTATGGTGGTCAAGGTCAAAATTCGTTTTTGTTGAAAAGAGACACCAAAAAAATTGGCCATGATAAAATTGGTATGAYCCAAACTCGATGCAATCCCAAATGACCTTGACGGCAGGGCCAATTCTTTATATGTTCTTTATATGTTCTTTATATGTTTAGACTACTTATCTAACAATTGATCTCACTAAAAGAAATATTTTTAAGCAAATAATGTTCACACTTCAAAACCTATTTGATAAAATTGTTTATGAAATATAATAAACCCATTTGAATTTACAAACTTAAATAAATTTTATCAGTAGTCATTTACACCATATTCCTTAAAATCACGCCAAGGGGCATGTTAAGGGTATGGACATACCAAAGGCTTGCCTTTCAAAGAGTAGTAAGAAGTACTTGAGAGTATTGGGACGTTGTATGAAACACTTAGATTTTTGAAAAGTCACACCGGTGGAGTGGGCTAACTCGGGAGCAATCTTCCCTCCCGAGTTACCTTTCTGACAGGTCCTCCGGGGGTGTGGTTTTAAATTTTTGGCCAATCCAGAACTCTGATCAATCTTTTGAGCATCTGGGTTGGTTTAAAATGGGGCAAAACCCTCGGAGTAAGGTTATGAAATGCATGGAACTTTGATCCATGCGAAACTCAGGCTACCCCTCCAAATCTGGTCGGATTCAAACCCATTTTTTTTTGCCTGAAAAGAGGGAAGATTACTCCAGAATTAACTTACTCCCATGCCGGTAAGCTATTTTCACTTCAATGATTCTTTTAATAATTTATGATGTCAATTCTTTTAATACTTTATGATGTAATATGTATTGGTGTTTTGGAAACTTTGGAAGTTTTTATTTTTATTTTGTTTTGTTTGTTTTTATTAAATTAGTATAATATAATATATTGGTATTTTAGATATTTAAGAATTTTTATTTATTTTAATTAATAAATTTAAATTAAATTAAATATTGTTAATGATGATGATGATGATTAATGTCCATTGAGATTAGATTTGGTTTATTGGACTTTAAGAAAAGTAAGGTGTGCTCGAAGAGTATTAAGAAAAGTGTTTCAAGGTCATCATAGTTTTGGCAAGTTAAAATGTTAAGAAGGTCGATATTGTGACAAATATTTAGAAATTGTGATCTAATGTGGATGTACCTAGGACGTTCTATGAGGAAGGGTTTTTCATCTTCAACACTCTTAGTGTTACAAAGATGACAAATTCTTTTGACCGATGTCGTTTTGGAATTGTCCAACACCCAATTTCACTATGGAGCTCGCGGTAGTTTGTTCTTCTTTTAGCAATGTTGTTTTTCTTTTTTACGCTAGTTGAAATAGAGAGGTACTTTTGATCTTCTATATTAAGGTTGATCACTCCTTATAATATCTTAATTTTCTTTTGTCTTCTAGTTCTTTTCCGCATCACAATTTTTCCTTAAATTTAGATATAATAATATTTTTAATATTATTGTTATTATGCAAAGTGACATCTTTCTTTATTTTCCAATGATTTAGACAAGACTTCTTTATGTCATCCCTTCTTGAGCTAGTTTTGACTCGATTATAACTTTGATATGGTTTGTGTATAGGTTGTTGGATCTAAATTGCTTTCAGATTTGATGGTGTATACACCACCCACTGCAACATTGCTCCCTCAAGAGGAATGGCTAGGATTATGTACTTCCCCTTAATAGTATATTCAACAACAACATTTTTACCTTTCTAATGGGGGGTTAATAAAACGGCTACAAATAGTGAGAGAGTCTTAACCATAATTATAACAAATTTTTTCTTCTATGTGTATTTCTTGAAACTATTGTTGTTGTAGAGCCTTGGTGTTGACTATGGGGCACTCAAATTGCTTCATTTCTAGTGAACCTCATTTTTTTGTCAAGTTAGACTTCCATGCATTTTGATCATTTTTTCAAAAAACCGATGATCTAGGTCGTCTTAAAATTTGCCAAAACCCTTATGGCCGAAGTTCTCTTCATAGCTATGGAACTCTAACTTCCAACATAGTTTCTACTAGATTTGGGGCCAATTTTGCCGAGAAAAGCAGGGAGATATGAGTGCCCTTTATCCCACGCTTCCTCGTCCTTTGAATGTCAAATCACCAAGACTAGTTGAGTAGCGCCTAGAGTTTCTATGTCCAACATTACAAAGCCTCACTGATTGAATGTTGAGTGGCCAAGAAGAGTTGAGCATGGCTTGGAGTTTCTATGTGCAATAGTTTATTTGTTTGACAATGCAAAACCTTGTGTGTTGAATATTGAATACATGGGAGATAGAACTTTCAAATGGAATGTGAAAAGGCCATGTCACATGGGCAAATGTCTTGTTTATACTGGGCATTAATGGTGATAACATAGCAACACAACAAGAAATAGAGTGAAACTCCATTTGGTCTCACTTTAGGTTATTGTTCATTGGAGTATAGCAATTAGGAGTAGATCTAAGTTGAACAAGAACCTAGAAAAGAATAACCTAGCAAAATCAGATGGTAGCGAGCATGTTTCTATACGATTAAAAGTATACTTATAAAAAAATAATCAATAAAATAAAATTTGTTATCTATCAATATAAGTAAAATGTTATAAGTTCTATTCCACTCGATAACAAATATTTATTTATTTTATTTTTAACCATGAGAATCAATAACTGATAAGTTTGATTTGAACTAAACCTGAGATCAAACCTGTTGACTATCACTATTATCTAGATATTTATTTATTTAAACTCTTATCTACACAATTACTTTAATTTAAATCCTTCCAATAAACATAAATATATCCATTACTTTTTATATTTTTCACCTTATCCAAAAATCCCAATAATTGATATGTATGTGCTTGTGTTGTATTGTTACACTTCCATACATAAATAAAATTATAATAAAGTGGATAATTTTATATACACCTTAGTGTGATATTTTGATTTAAAAGTCATATCAGTAAAAGCTTTTTAGTAGCATCCCCACTTTGGTACATTGTGCATCCTTACAACACTAATCATGAGATGACAGATGAATTATGGAGGAATGATTGATCTTCTAGAAACACATATATACAATATGTTTACAATCTTCGAATGGCTCTTTGCTTACCTCTCGTTGTTGTACATATCGTTTTATATATAACTACTAGAAACCATAAGATTTTTTATTGGTCCTTTCCAATAATGGAATGCAAGTCTCTCTTAGCTAATAGGGATGTAAGTTTATATTTTTTAGAATATTTCAATTAACCAATCACATGAATCTCGGTGTTATTTGGCTTGGCTCATATTGAGGCAAAGCCAATTGATTTTCTTAATTGATTTTTTTTTTAATGCTAATCTCCTATGTTTTAACTGAAAACATTTAATGCTAGAAGTTGTGGTGTAAGTAATGGTAGACATTGCTTTAACATTAACATTAATAACACTTTGTTATATTATTATGTTTTACAATATATAAACAAGTTTAAGCAATTAGTGACATAGAGATTTAGACATGCATTAATGTTCATTCTTCAATGTGGTAGTGAAGGTTATCAATGATTGTCGTTGCTATATGACATGTGTGTTCTTCAAACGTTGCTATGCATATTTGTAAAAGAAAGCGAAAGAGAGAATATACAAAGATAATAGTAACATTGTAAGAACAAGATGAAAGCATGAAGATTCACTAGAAACTTGTATGCAATTTGAGATTGTAAGAATAAGAGGAAAACATAGAGATTTTGTGGGAATTTTATATAGTTATATCTTCCTATGTATCTATTAGACTTGTTTAGGTAAATACAAGAGATTAGAAGGAGTGTATTTTTATTAGGACTACTACTAGAAATGTTATATTTCAGACCCCCTCTCCGATAACTTAAACTCCATTATCAATGAAAATATGTAATGAGTGAACTTTCCATCTACTTTATACTTTCATGCATCTAAATTTTCTCCTTCTCTTAAAGTTTAATATGAACATGTTTTTAATTTTCTACTTTTAACAACAAACTCAATGTAATCTTGTTTATTTGTGTGAATTTAATTGTTTGGGAACTTGAAATTTGCCAAACTTATGATCATGGTAACTATTTCTTTGACAACTTGATATTTCTCAATCTTTTCTTGGGGCACTTGCTTCGTCCTGGAAAGCTTTGTCTTCCCAAAAAATAAATATCTTATTCAAAGTTGTTTAAAATCAAAGGAATGTGAGGACTTGATAGAGGTTATGAGAGGGCTTGTGAAAGTCACTAATCATGCATGAAGGATTCATGAAACAAGGTGTCCATGCTCTAGCTCTCCATGTTTTGGTCAAAACCATCCTCCAAGCCTTTAGTAGGCCCACATATTATGTTAGTGATGCCACGTTTGTCATTGGCATTACAAAAGGAGGCCATTTAGGATATCATTCTTTCATAACACTTTTTTTTTGTCTAGAATAATTTTAGTGAGAGAGATAAGATAAAATATCATATGTTGCTAAATATTTTGAGGAATGCCTAGTTACTGTAATCCTCATCATTGGCCTTTTTCCTAACTGATGTGGTGCCAATATGGACCACCAATGAACAATTAGGCCACCATTATCATAATTGTATTGGATCCATTCTTAAAACAACTTGAATGTCGGGTACAACTCTTAATAATGGATGATGACACCATGTTTGGGTGCATATGTTGGCAATTTACTCCTAAAGATGGCATGTCATATGTTGGCAATTTTACCCTTGAAGATGATCAATGAAGATGGAATCAAGAAACTCTCGATGAGTTCTAATTATATATTTTATGATTGTTATATAATATTGAAAAATATGTATTTATTTTACAAAGAGTTGCATCAATAATTATAATCGTTACTTTACTATGGTTTGTTTAATGTTGCAGAAAAGCTTGATAAAACAAATTGCAACATTCATAAAGAGTAACAAAAAAAAATGGGACCATACATTATATTTCATTATTTTATAGGTAATTTCATTTTTGGGGGGTTTTGAAAAAAATAAGTGAGTACACTATAAAAATCAATCAGGAAGGCAAAGACATAAAACTAAGTCCATCTTATGTTGACAAAACCATATTAAAAAAAAAAAACACTTATTGATTTCTTAAGATGAATAAGGAAGGCAAAGACATAAAACTAAGTCCATCTTATCTTGACAAAACCATATTAAAAAAAAAGAACACTTATTGATTTCTTAGAGGCCATGACTATTGTTCATGAGAAGAAGGCATGGGGAGTGGACTTTGGAACACCACAATAAAAATCCACAAAGGTAATAAATAATATATGAGTGTAGTTATTGATTTTGACATGCTTTTAGTTAATATTTATTTTGATATGCTTTTAATTTATTATCTCTAATGTAATCATTTAGTAATATTGACCTACTTTTGCAGTCATTTTTTGAATATTGATAAATTTAATTGATCTTATTGTATCTTATGTATAGACATCAATAAATGCAAATAAATTAACAATTACACATTCTTTGGGTTGATTTGGAGGTCCTTGATTAAAGAGTGTTTTACAAATTTATCAATATAATCTTATTTATCATGTTAATATACTATCTTAATGTATATCATCATTAAAAATGATTTTATTTTACTACATACAGTTAAACAATTAGAGTTAGAAACATTGACAAAAATTCAGTAAACTATGCTTTGAGAAACGATTATGAAAGAATGATAAGATATTTACATCTCATTCTTAAGATAATTAAGAGTATGTATTTATTTTTTAACTTATATAGTTGAATTATTCATTCATTCATTAAAATATATTGTATTTTTCCATACCAATTATGAAGAGGGTAACTAAGAGGAATTCAAGTCATCATTTCTATTAAGAAAATTGTTAGCCTTCACAATTTCGAATGCTTCTTTGACATGTCTTTTTGAGAAGTGATCCACCATGGCCAACACTTTCATGTGATTCATGCAAGTATGAGGCTTGGTTTGATTTGAATCTTCTACTATAGTTGAGGATTTAACCCGATCATTCCTAATAGTCGATTTGTACTTCTTAACTCTGAGCCACTTGAAATGACCTCCCAATTTCATTAATATAAACAAGCCCACGTGGATAAGGTATGCAATATATTGCTTTTTTATAAATGGTTCAACTTTTTTTTCCAAGAAAAAATTACTCGATATAATATTAAAATATATACCATTTACATATCAAGCTCTGTAGAGCTGTATCCAGAAGAAGATGGGACCTACAGTCATGCCCAATCCAACGAAAACTGATCAAAGAAAGAGAATGTACCCATCGTCGAAGTGGGCAAGCAGTCGTTGATCAGACAGAGTAAATACCTCCAGAAGTGCTAAGTCAAATTCTCCAGGAGTCCGCAGATGTATCCTGGCAAATGTAATGAGTCTCAAGCAGATCTAGATCACACACCTACCTCATACCAAAGCAGTGGGGTCATCCCAAGCGCTAATAGGAGAGCTGTCACTGATCCAACAGCGGAAAATACTAACAGAAATGGAGATTAGTAGCGATTAATCCCCCGATAGGAGCAGGCTCCATCTATAGAGACCAATGACAGCACAGAGCACTCATTCAAACAGATTTATGAAGGTAGTGGGACTTTTGATCCCATTCTCGGAATGGAAAATAGATAAACTCCCCACCACACCGCTGAGGGCACGTTTGGAAAGAGCGTCTGCCTCGTTGTTGTGCACTCTGGAAATATGCCGGAACTTAACATCCCTGAAATGCTCCGAGAGAAGCCGAGTTCAGTCCATCCAGCCTTCAATATGTACTGATTGGAGCTTACACTCATTGTTGATCCACGCAATGATTATGCGCGAGTCACCAAGGACAAGAAGATGATCCAGAGACCACCATGAGGCGAGGGCAAGGGACTTCCACAATCCCAAAAGCTTTGCTTTAGAATTTGTGCATTGCCCACAGTTTAAGTACCAACTTGTAGTTCTCTTTGGATGTGATTTGAAAAATCCACCAGCCCCACAGTTTAAGCTGGAGGTTACAGCAGCTCCGTCGAAACACGCCAGAGAGAAACCTTCTGTTAATGAGAACTCACAAGTCTTTGGAGTAATCAATTTGTACGTTGAGGAGTGCCAATGAAAGGTGGCCCGAACCCTGTGTATAACCGCCAGAATGGAAGGGGGATGTCCTTCAAAGATCGCTAAATTCCTCTCTTTCCATATCTGCCAGCAGGTGTAAACAGCTAAACTCGGGGGGGTTGTCTTGTGAGTGTTCCATTCAGTAATACAGGCCGAGAACGTGTTACCTCCCTAGACCCCAGATATAGAGAGGGACTTGTTCAGTTGCAGCCAAACCTCCTTCATAAAATCACAAAGTACCAAGAGATGATGCACATCTTTAGAATCGTGTTTACAGAGTGGGCACAAGCCGGGGCCCTCCCAGCCTCTATGTCTTAGTGCCTCCCAGGTAAGCAGCGTCCCTCTACCCGCTAGCTAGATAAAGATCTTCAATTTAAGCGGGACCTGCCAAGTCCAAATGAGACGAATCCAAGAGAGGTCTATCTTGAGACCCATCTGATGTATGTGAGCAGCATACAGATTTTTGACATTGATGGCGCCCGTGGCGTCTCCCCCGGCCCAAAGCAATAAATCTGATTTATCGGTGAGCGATATCCCGGCACCTTTGAGGGCCGATGTGAATCTGTTCCACTCTAAGGCCAGCGAACCATCCAAGGACAGGGAGCCACTGCCCAGCCAGTCATCCAGGAGGGAAATGGTACCTGTCTGTAGTTTAACTTGGGCCAGGGAAGTGTAATTCAGCGCCTCAATCCTCGCGCACAGCAAAGGTGAGAGGATCGATTGGTCACCCAGACCAAAGATCAGGTCCCGACCAATAAGAATGTCCATCCCCTTACCGAGTTTCCACCATAACCAGTGAAGAATGACCTGTGAGGACGAGACCAATCCTTTCCAAAAAGGAGAAAACCATTGTTGTATGTGTGTAGACTTTCTGATCCAGTCAATAAGGGAAAGGGATCCCAAATACTTCGCTTTAATCAGTCGGCTCCAAATGCAAGGGTGGGTGAGTGATATCCAATAGGCGCTGGCCAGAAGAGCTTGATTGAAGATAGAGAGATGCTTTAGCCCCCAGCCCCCAGTCTTCCAAGGCTTGGACAGCTCTTGCCAACTGCAAAGATGATAACGGTGCTTGCCAACCTGGTCATTCCATAAGAAATTGAATGTGTGTCTCCGAAGGATCAAAATAATCTTTGCTGGTAACCGCTCCAGAGACATCCAGTAGACTGCTAGTCCTTCCAAAACCAACTTGACCAGTATAAATCGACCCCCAATAGACAGCCATTTATTGCACCAAAATCCTATTTTTTTTTCAAAAAGAGCCACAAGCCAATGCCAGTCGCATGGTGTTGAAGCTCCCAGTTTGAGATGGAAGCCCAGATAGGTAAATCCTTCATCTAGTTTATAGAAAGGTAGGGGAATGATTCCCTTTAGGAGCTGTAATTCTGAATCTGTAATGGCCCAGTAGTGAACAGTCGACTTAGTGAAGTTTAGGAACAGACCGGAGGCTTGATAGAAGAGCTTTAAAGTAGCTTTTAAGACTAGCCATTCCTCCTGTTCAGCTTTCAAAAAAATAAGCACATCATAACAAAACATAAGGTGTAATAGATTAAAGCAAGAGGTAAACTTTAAGCCCGAGAGATGATTGTCTGCGACTTTTTTAGCGAGAAGGATGCTAAGTCCTTCCATGATCAGGATAAATAGGAAGGGGGAAAGTGGGCACCCCTGTCGGAGGCCCCTTTCACTCTTGAAGAAGCTGGATGGCTCGCCATTGATTAATACCGCAAAGTTGGCATTAGTAACACAAGATAGTATCCATTGGCTGAACTTTTCTCCAAAGCCCACAGAAAAAAGGACTAATCTAAGAAACTCCCAATCGATATTATCAAATGGTTCAACTTGGTCTTTGACAAATTTGAGGAGACTTCAAATAGCGTTAGGACATTAACAATTTTTTTATATGATTTCTTCTTAGGATTCTAGATATCTTCTCTAATGTACCATGGACATCATGGAGCATTATTTTTTTTCTAATTTGGCCCCACTATCCTGCTCACAAATTATAGAAACTTTGTTTGCCTTATGAAAGGATATCTTACACTATTACTCTTTATACACCTCCTCTTAAAGATCTTGGTTAGGTGTTTATTCTAGGAACTTTGTTTGCCTTGTGAAAGGATTTCTTACACTATCACTCTTTATACCCCTCCTCTTAAAGATCTTGGTTAGGTGTTTATTCTCCTAATCCAAGTGCTCATTAATGAGATTCTTGGGGTTTGTATGGTAATTGTATCAATATTCCATATTTGTTTTAGAAGTGGTGTTGACAGGAATCCAAGGTATTATTCCATATGGGTTTTCGTATCATAAAAGGTTTTTTTTTTCAAATTAATCACTTTCATAAAAAAATTAACATATATAGAAATTGAATATAGAGCAGGGTGAGGGAGTCTCACCCAGACAAGAACTCGACTTGGGATGTTTCATTTCTAGTTGAAATATAGGAGCTTATCTTTACAAAGTTTATGTAGTAGCGAGATTTCTCTTTATGATCATGGATGGACATTGACACACTAGCAGATGGGTTCCATGTGAAATTGTAGATATTCGTCGAGTATTAAGAAGGGTGGTGCACCAAGCCAAGAAATGTCAAGTAGCGGTATCTTACCTCAACAATAGAGTGTCCTCTTGATTAGAAGCTCATATGGTTAGAAATGAAAAATTGGAAGCAAAAATGGCCATACAAGGTTATTGAATTGAGAAGCTCATATCAGACCATAACATGTAACTTCAATTGATTCTAAGACTAGCCAAGAGCTCACATTCTAAGACTTCTCATCTATAAGTTTTAGTTGGCTCTCTTGGGGAAGTGGCCATGGAGGAAGATATGATTCAATAGATTCATGGACATATGGAAATTGAAGAGGCAATTTTGAAACCAATAGTAAATGATGATTAGGAAACCCACAATGGGCATGATTTCCATTAAAAAGTTGAGGTTTTTATGTATTGTCAATTAGTGCTTTTGCTAGCCCGGTTTATTAGAATTTATAGTAGTAGGATATTTAGTTTTGTGAATAAAAATATAAAAACAATGCTTGTTGTAGGCAAACTCTTTTCAATCTTTGGAAATTTTGAATCCAAGTTCTCAAATTGTCAAAATGAATTGTATTAACGTGTTCTATGGTGTGGTTGTAACTTTATTTTAATACAATTAATGTATGTTCTAGGTATTAAAAAAATGACATAAATAAAAATCAACATGTCACATGTGGGAATTAAACCCAAGTGGGAAGGATATCAATCATTCCACCCAACCACCCTAATTAAACCCAATTGACAAGTTAAATAAGACTTATAAAAAAGTAGAGTGAAATTATCATTAATATTAGTATTAAAGTGAAAGAAAACATATTTCTAATACATGGAACTTTTACTTTTTAATTCCTCTCTCATATCACGAGCCACTAATCTAATAACATATTTATTTATTTTAAAAAAATTACCAATCAATTGCATTAATAAATTGCCTTCAAATTCAACAAACAAACATTATACACAAAGTTATTGTAACTAAATGTAACAAATGTGTTAGATCCACATAACTGTCCTAATTAAATGATCACCGTCAAATATATTACTCCCAAGAAGTTTCCTTAAAATAGTTATCCTGGACAACAAGAGTATATGTACATCGATAAAATAATTAAAGAATGTTGTTAAATAAAATTAATTTAAAAACATATTATAATATTTTATATTAGAATTAATTTTAATTGAATAGTATTTGGTTTTATATATTAGTTAAATTTAGGTACAATTAAAAAGCATATGATCTCATTGGAGGTAGTATCATGATGACCATAAGAAATATTGGCTTTCTTACAAATATTATTTAGGTTGAAGTCGTATTTTTGGTCTAAGATTAAGATTTAAAACTACTTTTGATTGACAAAAAACTCTCGTCTTCCTCAGATGTAAGGAAATAAGTTAACGCCACAAGACCATAGGAATTTGAAAGGAGTGGAAGTTTGTGCCCTTATGAACCACCAGTGGGTTATTTCAGGTGGTGTGGTTTTCCTTGAATCATTGTGATGAATCATTCTGCATTTGAGAATATCAACCGATGATGGATGTGCTAAAATATTCGATGTGTTCATTTTAACATAGACACCATCACTATTGTCACCCAACCACAGGCACACAACCACCACCGAGCACCATAACCTTTTCTAGATAGAATGATTCCAAAAGTAGCACTATAACCAATAGATAACCAAGAGAGCGCATATTTCTCCAAAGACATCTCACCAAACAGAAAGTCCCAAAGCTATTGAACAGAAACAATAGTCAGTTGCAATAGTTTTAGTTGCAACAGTTGTAGTTGTATTTTCACTTACCAAGAATACCACCAAGAAATATCATGAAGAACACCACCAAGAGATACTAGAAGGTAGGGCGCACATCTTAGGCTAGATGGAACTAGAGAGAGAGACCAAGAAACACCCCAAAATATCCACCTTTCATTCTTGTAGCTGCAACTCCAAACTTGCACCATCCTTGAGAGAGGGAGTGTGAAGTGACTGTGTACAAATGAGCTAGATCATCTCTTATTTATAGTGGTTCTTGTCACTTGTCTAGGTCAACTTGTCCTTTTAGAATATAATACTTTAATATTAATTATTTTACTAAGTTGACTTGTCTTCTAGGGTTTCTACACATCTGTTTATAATTTCTCTTGCTTCTAGAATATTCTATTCTAGCCAAAGTTTATACATGGAGGTTAATACCTCCCGCAACTACCGTAAGATCAGCAATCCCTCCTAGCTAGGGAGGTATTAACAGTAATGGTCTTGATCACAAACGGACTATTCTGTTGGTAGCATCATCATAGCCACACAGGTTATTTCATGATCACACAAATCAAACCATGAGCAGCATCATCACTAGCTGACAATCATTTCCAACACTAGTGGTAGTCTCCATGGAAATCAGAATAGTAGCATACAACTTCTACAATGCCATCCAATAGAACACAATTGTGTCTATCCATAGTAGTACACAACCAATGTCCAGTGGTACACAACCACTCCTAGTAGCATACAACTACTAACCAATGACACACAATCACTACCAGTGAAGCACGTCCATGACAATAGCATACAACTACTGTCCAGAGACATACAATCTCCACAACAATCAAATCATATCATCTTATATCATCCTGCATCAACAATGTCATCAGTTGCATCACCTCTAAGTTGTACTAGCATGATGTGAATCCATCATATCTAAGTTGTACTAGCATGATCTAGAGTATCATCTACATCATCTCTAAGTTTTACTAGCATGACATATCTAGCATGATGCCAATGCATCATATCTAATTTGTATGCCATATCTAAGTTGTACTCACATGATGTAGATCAGTGTCTCACTATGTCATCTCTAACCTGTATGATCATCTTTAAGTTGTACTAGAGTGACATATCTAGCATGATGCCAATGCATCATACCTATGTTCTATGTCATATCTAAGTTGTACTAGCATGATCATATCTAGCGTGACATGAGCCCTCTACATCATCTCTAAGTTGTATGGTCATGACCATATCTAGCATGATGTGGCTCACTAGCATCGTATCTAAGTTGTACTAGCATGAGCATAACTAGCATGATTTCAATACATCATATCTAAGTTGTATGTCCATCTCTAAGTTGTACTAGAACGATGCACCTCCAGCCACTGTATCATCCACAACTCCAACTATTTGTATCATATCTAAGTTGTACTAGCATGATCATAACCAGCACGATGCAAGAATCATCTCTAAGTTGTATGACCGTCTCTAAGTTGTACTAGCATGATGCAAGCATCATCTCTAAGTTGTATGACCGTCTCTAAGTTGTACTAGCATGATTCATATCTATAGCTCATTGACAGTCCAGGATGCCACATATCAGCACTCCCTCCCAACTGAGGAAGTCATCTCTTCCCTCTCAACCAAGGGAGAAATCTCCACAAGTCCCAGCTTGTCCCTTAAGTATGAAAACTTTATCTTGGAGAGAGGCTTCGTCAAAATATCAATTGTCTGCTCATCAGTGGAGAAATACTGAAGAATCACTTCTCCCCTTTGGACTTTATCACAGAGAAAGTAATACTTGATCTCAATGTGCTTTGGCCTATCATTGAACATCGGGTTCTCTGAGAGCTTCACACAACTATGATTATCACAATATATCACAATGAAATCCAACACCTGATCAAATAGTCCAGAAACCAATTTATGGAGCCATACTGCTTCCATACAAGCATCACAAGCTGCAATATACTATGCTTTTACAGTGTTGAGTGAAAACAATTTATGTTTCATGCTAGCCTATGATATCATAGAAGATCCCAAACTGAAACACATACCAAAAGTACTATTTCTGTCATCTAACTCCATGCCCAATTTGAATAAGTAAATCTATGCAGTTGTACATCATTGTTTGAGGCATATCTCAAACCATAGTTTAGCATCCCATGAAGATATCTCAAAATATGATTTGCAATTATCCAATGCTCATGTATGGGTTCCACTTGGAACTGGATCAATGTGTTCACAACAAATACATCAATGAGACAATCAATTGTCGGTACAGGGACGATTCTACTGGATCAGAATCAAAGTCTCTCAACTTCCTCATATCAGTCACAGTGGGAGTTTCCATGGATTTTCAATCCATCATCCCAAATTTCTGAAGGATCTTTACAACATACTTCCATCCATTGCATGCTTTATCTCGTAAACCCATCTTGACTCAAGTGTTCAACAATTGGCTTATTTTCGAAGAAAGCTTCTTCTAGAGTCATATTCCTCAATATATATGATGAGGAATTCTATGATGAACATATACGGCTGCCATAGTTGCTTCATAGAAACATGGATAGATTTTGGTCATTCATCATTGCCTTGATAGATTCTTCAATGGATTAGTTCTTTCTTTTTGCTACACCATTTTGCTGAGGATTGTAGTGAATAGTGAGCTCCCTCCTAATCCCAACCTCTCTGTATAATGTCTTTAAATCATCTGAGGTGTACTCTTCTACTTAGTGAGGAGGTTGACGTTGGTTCACACACATCTAAGTGAATGATGTCCAAAGCTTATTTTTACTTTACACGCTTCCTTTAGAATTGGTATTTGGTGAGATCACCTGTCTCACAACTTGATGGATTAATTTTTTCCATGTTTTAAACTGTCATTATAGATCCTTCTTAGAGCTATCGCCTGTGACCTGCTCAGAACAAGAAAAACAAGAGCAAAAGTATTTCCAATATCATTTTCATAAGAACATATATAAGATAACAAGGATCATAGAATTACCAAGGTGACCTTCCCGGGAACAAGAAATATCTCCTAGAGGAGATGTTAGTTCATTTTAAAAACAAGTGCAACAAGCTTCTATATCAATAGTAATTACATGCAACGAAGTATACCTTGTAGTAATATAACCTTTCAAAGATTGTTTGTCACAACTATAGCAACTATCAAACTTCATATGTGCAAATCTTAACAATTTGATCAATCAAACCTAGAACCTGGAGCCTCAATTGTTTGTTCCTTTAAATGTACTAAATCTAGATCATTGCTTGGACAAGGTCTCTTATATATCCCCTGCAAAACACACTCGTTCTTTGTTGGATGATATAACATGAAAAGCATATACACGTGCATACCTTTGAAATTTGCAGCATCGTTCAGCTTGTCTTCTAATTTGAAACTAGACACCATCTTGACAGGAAGAGGTTAGAAACTAAATAAAAAAGGTTCATTGATTGGAGCAAGCTAGAAATCCTGAAATTTCAAATTTGACCACAAAATCAATTTTGACCAAAATTCAACCTTTGACTTTGATTTTGACCAAAAACTCAGACTTGACATTTTTGCTAGTTGAGGATACTAGAGGGTACACTAGGCTAGGGTGCACTAGAATATCCAGAAAGTAGGTCCACCGTGTCACTTAAGGTGCCCAAAGAGTTGGATTAGGGTTTGTTGCAACTACACAATCAGAAACCCTAGTTGCAGTTGCAACTGGTGCCACAACAAGCTTAACAGAGAATTTTCATGCTACCTTCTAATGGTTAGACTATCCTGAAGGTGGTGTGGGCCCATAAGATGTTAAAATATTCGATGTGCTAATTTTACCATAGACAATATCATTATTGTCACCCAACCATAAGCAGACACCCACCCTCGAGCACCATAACCTTTTCTAGATAGAATGATTTCGGAAGCAGCACTAGAACCAACAGATAATCAAGAGAGTGCATCTTTCTCCAAAGACAGCTCACCAAACAAAAAGTCCCAAATCCATAGAACAAGAACAATACTCAGTTGCGACAATTGCAGTTGCACTTACCAAGAATACCACCAAGAAATATCACCAAGAACACCACCAAGAGATACTAGAAGGTGGGGCACACATCTTAGGCTAGATGGCACTAGAGAGAGAGACCAAGAAACACCCCAAAATATCCACCTTTCGTTCTTGCAGTTGCAGCTCCAAACTTGCGCCATCCTTGAGAGAGAGAGAGAGAGAGAGAGAAGTGAGTGTGTACAAAAGAGCTAGATCATCTCTTATTTATAGTGGTTCTTGTCACTTGTCTGGGCCGACTTGTCCTTTTAGAATCTAATACTTTAATATTAATTATTTTATTGATTTGACTTGTCTTCTAGGGTTTCTACACAACTATTTAGGGCTTCTCTTACTTTTAAAATATTCTATTATAGCCAAAGGTTATAGTACATGGAGGTTAATACCTCCCACGACTACCGTAACATCAACATGATGGCCTCACTGCAAACTGACCACTAAGTTATGATAATTTTTACCACCTTATGAAGAAAAATAACCTAGAGAAACCATGGCAAGAGACCAGATCATGAAGTATTTTCATGAACGTCTTGTTGTGTTTACATCTCCGATGGGAAACCAAGTAAAACTATGAATTGTTCGATCATGATAATCGACGTGATTTTAGCACAATATTCAAAATCGGTGACATAAAGGCCAAAAACTAACAGTTTCCAATAATATGACGAGAGGAATGACCAAGATTGTTTTAGGCTATCAATATGCACCCCGCAACAGAGCATTTAATGCTCTATATCCTGGGATATACATCATTCGATCTAAAGGTGTTTTAGATTTTACAATATATATCCCAACATATAGAGCATTAAATGCTCTGTTACTGGGTGCATATTGTTTGTCATTTTTTTATGTGTTGTGAATTATAAATACATCAATGACACTTTAACCTGTGTTTTTACCTCATGGTAGTGTCAACGGGTGTAAAAAACAGAAAAGGTAGAGTAAACCCACTCATGATTGGGTAAATACACTTCACATTGAGAAGCAACTAAATACAACATGGTAGTAAAAAATATTAATATGTGAACACCATTAATTACTAAAATGTTACATCACATTTAAGAAAGGACATCAAATCAGTGAAAAATGTTAAGATGTGAACACC
The DNA here is from genome assembly GCA_000966675.3 of Picea glauca. Lineage (NCBI taxonomy): Eukaryota > Viridiplantae > Streptophyta > Pinopsida > Pinales > Pinaceae > Picea > Picea glauca. The sequence continues at coordinate 102,165 of JZKD02S1989639.1, forward strand.
ATTAATTCTTAAAATGTTACATCACATTTAATAAAAAGTAACAAAAATGTTACAATAGATTGAACATAAGTTTTATAATCAATTGAACATTCTTTGAGGGTTCTAGTCTAAACATTATATGTTTTAGCTCTTTTTTTTAGGATATTTTATGTTTAATTTTACTTGAAATCCGGCGAGAAATTGTTGGATCTACAGATTTGAGTGGCTAACTCTATATAATCCGAGTGCCCCAAAGGTTTTTCTGTACATTGAATCCATTTATGTATTCAGAAATGCAATTTAAATAACAAAAAAATGAGATTTCATCCAGACTTATGTCACTGGATTCCGACAGAAAGAGCCAAAACATATAACGTTTAGACAACGCCTATTTTGAGGTTTAATATTTGTTGTGGATTTAGTGTGGAAAGAATCATAAGTTTTATAATCAATTGAATATATTTTGAGGTTCGATATTTGTTGTGGAAAGCAATCCTGTGAATATATATTCAACTCCTTGTTGTCACTTGCAGCAAGAGCAAGAGTAAGCCACTCACCTTATGTTGTGGGGAAAGGAAGAGTGGATTAGTTAGGCACTCACCTTATGTTGTGGGGAAAGGAAGAGTGGATTAATTGGTTTGATTGGATATTTATGAAAAATTAGGTGGTTGGGTTCATTAGGATTGAGGAATATGCATGGCTACTATGTTGTTAGTTGTAGAAATTATTGTTGGCACCTTATGTTGTGGGGAAAGGAAGAGTGGATTAATTGGTTTGATTGGATATTTATGAAAAATTAGGTGGTTGGGTTCATTAGGATTGAGGAATATGCATGGCTACTATGTTGTTAGTTGTAGAAATTACTGTTGGTAATGTTGTTTGGATGTATTACATTGAATATGTAGTTAGTGATAACAATGTTGTGTTCTCTTTGGTTCAAAGTAGGTTTTTTCATGGATATGAAATTGGGTGTAGTTTGTTTTAGGTTTATGAATAGGATTGTTAAGAGCTTACCTTGTTGTTTGGATATTGGATAGCAATGGTTGATTGAGTAATGAAATTATCAATCATTGTCCTACCCTGTGAAACCAACACACTTATACCACTGAATTCTGAATTTTAAAGGTTATATGTGAGGGAGGTCACTTTTGGGGAAAAAGGTGTTCTAACTTTTTCAACTTTATGTCACTGGAACTTCAGCATGGTGGATGATTTCCTTGTGCACCTAAGGAACCACATGCTAACATTAGTTTATTGATTATTATCCTTGGGATATGATGATAACATTGACTATGTCACAAGTTGGTTGGGATGCGAGTACATGATATGGGTATTTTCAGGTTTAAATAATATGAGTGTAGAATATATATGTGTGTGTGTGGGGTTGAATTTAATATTTTTCTATAATTTATAGATGGTGAATGGGTAAATTGTTCATTTAATTATTGAGTTTAATTTTGAAGAGATTAAAAGAGAGTAATTTATGACTTCTTCAATTTTGAATGAAAAAATTTACGTTTGAATTAGAACTACTTAAATTAACCTTCAAAATTATAAAAAAAATTATCATTATTATATTAAAAGATATAAGAATTTTTTAATTTCATTTATTTTTTTTACTATAATGTACATGTAACTAATAATTATTTAACTCTTAGATTGTACATATAATTATGTAAGTTTGTTGAGGAAGTGTAGATCGGATGGTTGGGAGGAATTGTTCGTATTCGCCTCATTTGGGTTCGAATCTCATTTTGATGGCATTTGCTCCTTGTGAGCCGATATGATTATAAGTTGGTCATACCTTTATTTTCCGTGAATAACAAGATGTGCATTATTTTGTGGATGTAGTCTTCATGATGAACCACAATGAAAAATAATAATTATGTAAGTTTAAATAATAAAGAGTATAGATTATAAATCATTTGAATTTGGCAATGTCCATGGTTAAAGTTAACTTTAACATTGAAATGAATTACTCGTACTAAAAGCATTTACCAAAAACTATCATAAGAGTGTTGAAATGTTGTACACATAAGGGTTGTGTTCATAAATAGTGTAATATATTCAGATAAAGAATTGAATTTTTATTCATAATAATATATTATGGTAGAAAGGATTCTCTTCGGTACGAAGTTAAATTGTAATCAAATTTTAATATTTAGATTTCATGTATGGGTTAAATACTAGTGTTTTTGAATACTATATAACCTCTCTTTGGTAGCTTTAGTGATGATTAAATGGGGCATTGGGTATTAAAAGAATACTAGTGACTAGTTAAAATTGCCTTTTGGTCATGGACGATAAGCTACTTTTAGCTTATGATTTACTAATAGCTTATATTTTTTAGACATAAGGAAACATGTTAACAACTCAAGGGTTGGAGGTATATAACAAGAGTGGAAGTCTACCCCATTACAAACCACCAAAAAGTTATTTTAAGAGGTTAAGTTTTGTTTATACACAATGATGTAATTGCATATCAAAACCTTGAAAATGTATTTACAAAGACTATGTTTATAACCTTCAACATTATATTTTTTCTATTTTAAAAAAAATAATCATGATAAAAAAGATAATATAGTTTTTAAAAGTTTTTTTCTTACCATATTAAGTTATTTATTATGATATATTTTTATAAGTAAGTATTATTTATTATTTATGACTATTTTATGAGTTTGAACAAGCTATTTAGTATTCATTGTATTAAGTGATGTTGAAATGGGTGATGAAGTGAAATTAAACTAACAAAATATATCATGTTAGCGGTCATCTTCAAAGTAAGCTTGCATTTGATAATAAGAGTACTTAAACAACCCCTAGCACAAGATGATTTTGACCTCAAACACTTAACAAAGGAGTTTTTCTCTATAATCATTGTGAATGAATTAAGTGTTAATTAATACTCCATACAATTAATAAAAAAAAATGATATTCAAACATATTTAAATAAAGAGAAGTAAGTTATAAATGAATAGTTTATAAGTAACAATATTGGTCAAGGTTTTATGAATGGGGTAGAAAGGTAAACAAACTATGGTTAAATGTGCTTTGAGTTAGAGTTGTAGTCAAAAGAAGTCTTGATCACTGAATGAAGTAACAATTGATAATAAATAGTTCATTTAGTTCATTTCAATCCTACTTCTTCACCATTACAAATATCAGTTAATACAATAAAGTATTAATAAATAATAAAAAATTAGAATGATGAAAAAAATATCATAATGAATAATTTAAATATTAAATACTTTACATAATTACTTTTTGAAAATAATATATATTTCATTTTGTAATTAAATATCATATCAATATTTAACATGAAACATATATATATTAAAATGTAAGTTAATTATTAAGATATTTATTGTTGACTTTTGTAGCTTCGGGTAAGTATTCTCACATAATCTTAGGTGTTGGGCATGTGGGAATCGTTGTGGGAACCACATTACACTTTCGGTTTGGTGAAAACTCCCTTGGAATGAAGTTGGGGCTTCATGGGCTTGACAATGGGCTTTGTGGGTTTGTGATGGGGCTTCACACCCACATGTAATCCTAATTTTATGTTGATTTTGTGGAGGCGCTTCTATGATTACCCATAAGACTTGTATATAAAGGAGAGAAGTCATAGTGAGATTTCATTGTGTAGAGTGTGTGTGGAGACATGATGGAGCTAACATAAGTGAGTAAACACTTATGCTAGCATGCATGGTAATTTCAATGAGGTGATTATGTAGCCGCGGTAATTATGTAGCCACAAGTTTCGATAGCTACAAAAAGTGGCAGTTTTGGTAGACGTCGGTGATTATGTAGCCTTAGGTGGTCGTGTAGTTTTGTAGCTGCAGAAAGTCGACAATTCTGTAGCTGCAAGTGATTCGGTAACTGCAGAAAGTCAACAGTTTTGTAGCCGCGACAGTTCTATATCCATAGGAGATTTGACAACTATAGAAAGGTGGAAATTTAGTAGCTGCAGGTGATTCGACAGCTGCAAAAATTTGACAGTTCAGTAGCTACAGAAAGTGGCAGTTCTACATCAGATTTTGTTGAGGTTTGGTTTTCTAGAGGACAAGGTTTCTCTCAGATTCTATTTATTGGATGACAAGGTTGTCCTCATATTTTGGTGAAATTGTATTAGTTGGGAGGGTTGGTTTTTCCCTCTGAATTTCTGAGTTTGATAAAGTTACAGAACAAAAATTTGTGTCTCATATGTGTTGATGATTCATCTTTGATCTTGTTGTTTCCACTGCATATGTTTTCTGTCAATAATTTCAGTGTAAAAGTTTTTAGTAATAACAATTTGGGTTTTACTGTTAGATCACTAGGAAGAAATTTTCAATATTTGGAATTAGTCCCATAGAGTTGCATGTGAAAATTGGCATGGTATCAAAGCTTGGGATATAAAGAGAAGGGGATCATCTTTGAGACACATAACTACTATAGTTGGTTGTGGATTTCTTATTTGTGTTCGTACATGTTACATGTGACAACTCTAAGAGGGAGTTGTAGCAATGTTGAAGAGTTAGCTCTGAGAGGGCGCTATAGTGACGGTTGCAGGTGGCAATAGGTTAGATGGTCTCTTGTTTGAGACATTGAGCAGACTGTTCATATGAGGAGTTGTGGAATATTGTAGCTCAGTGGTGTAGTGGGTTGGGAGTTTTGGTGGATTGGCGAAGAGCCTCGATCACAACAGCATGTTGTGTGGCATATTTCCAACCCTGTGGATGGACCTCCAGAGGCTTTTCATAGTGAATTGTGATGGGTGCAGCTCAAGTTCTTTGGCACAGATGAGATAACTTTGCGTGGATGGTAGGTTGACGAGATAGAGTCTTCATTAGGTCAGAGATTTGTACATTGTCGAGGTATGATGATGTATGAGGTATTTGACCCAGGAGGATGAGGACACTTGCATATATGAGTTGCAGACGTCTAGAGTGGACTAGAATCAATGTCCAACCGCATCTCGAGACTTTTTCAGAGAGAGGACACATGATCAGTTGTAGCATGTGCAGACACGAAGAGTTTTGTGACTTGGATGCTAAGTTGATGTGTCTTCCCAAGTCTTGGAAACCATTTTGTGTAGGGGATCTATGCATGAGAGATGTTGTCAGGGTTTAATAGACTATGGACTGATTGTATCCAAGAGGAGACTCAGTTAGAGTCCAGGGATGACTTGGATGATTGACTTAGGCAGAAGTCCATCAGATTTTCGTGACTTGTGTAAGCAAGATGTTTTCCTTAGAGAATTGCATGGTTATTATACAGTGGGAACCACTGACACATGGCAGTGGCACATGATTTGTTGGAGAGATTCATAGTGTCTGACTCAAGTATGTATGAGGATCTTGGTATGAGGACCAGGCATGTAGTACAAGGATCTGGAGCATTGGTATTCTAAATGGAATCAGGAGGTGTGTTGTAAGTGGAAAATGTACGATGGGTGCTATGCAATGTTATTTCAAGATGGACAAGTATTGTTTGTGCCCATGCGATCTAGCTTCATATCGGTAGTGGTTCTTGGAGTTAGGGAGGGAAACCTATAGAGGATGAGGGACCATCCTATGCGTGTTGTGACCAATAAGAGCATAGAGACAAATGATGAGGAGCATGTAGCTCCACCGGTGGTGAGGCAGGTGGCCCCACCTACAATACATGTTCAGAGGGAACAGCTAGCTCCACTAGTGGTATCGGCTTAGAGGGAGCCAATTTCAGAGGGACTCAACCCTCAGGATCCAGTGGGGAGGAGAAACCTCCTAGGATTGTGCAAAGGATCATGGACAGGGAGCAGGTAGCTTCAAGGGTTGTGTAGAATTAGAGGGAGTCTGACTTCAAAGAAATTCAGAGACTCATATGGAGTCTGACTTCAAAGGGAGTTAATGGATTCAAAGGGAGTTCGACTTCATGGGGATTATGACTTCAGAGGGATTCAAGAGGCTCGGAGGGAGAGTCATCCAATTAGAGGGAGTTCCCCCTCAAATTCAGGTGGGAGAGAGGCATCTTCTAGAACTGACATGCAAGTGTCATGGGTTGAGGAGGCCAGACAGGAGGTTCATAGGCATGAGGCTTTTAGGAGCTATGTGCCCTCCATGGAGGATTCATTTTTTTCAGCAAGTTTTGCTACAGTGACAGAGGATGAAACCAATCAAGTGGATTGGAGAGAAGTTGTGGTAGCAGATCCAATGCGGGAGACAGAGTTACTCCCAGGATGAGAGACATAGCTATTTCCAGGTGATTGAGGAGTGTGGTGAGAATACCTACCTTATTAAGAGGGAGTGTTTATTTTTGTAGCTTTGGGTATATATTATCACATGACCTTAAGTGTCGGGCATGTGGGAATTGTCGTGGGCACCACATCACACTTTTAGTTTGGTGAAAAACCCCTTGGAATGAAGCTAGGGATTCATGGGATTGACAATGGGCTTTGTGGGTTTGTGATGGGGCTTCACACCCACATATAAGCCTAATTTGATGTTGACTTTGTGGAAGGGCTTCTATGATAACCCCTAAGACTTGTATATAAAGGAGAGAGGTCATTGTGACATTTCATTGTGTAGAGTGTGTGTGGAGACATGATGAAGCTAGCATAAGTGAGTAAACACTTGTGCTAGGAGGCATGGTGATTCCAGCGAGGTGATTATGTAGCCAAGGTATTTCTATAGCCACAGGTTTCTGTAGCTACAGAAAGTGGTAGTTTTGGTAGCCACAGGTGGTAGTGTAGTTTTGTAGTTACAGAAAGTTGAAAGTTATGTAACCGCAACAGTTTTGTAGCCATAGGTGATCAGGTAGTTGCAGAAAGTCGACAGTTCTGTAGCTGCAGGAAATTCAGCAGCTATAGAAAGGTGGTAGTTCAATAACCAGAGGTGATTCGACAGTTGCAGAAACTTGACAATTCGGTAGCTACAGGAAGTGGTAGTTCTGCAACAAATTTTGGAGGTTTGATTTTCTAAAGGATGAGGTTATTCTTAGATTCTGGTTATTGGAGGACAATGTTGTCCTCGGATTTTGATGAAATTGTGTTGGTTGGAAGGGCTGATTTTTCCCTTAGAATTTCCGAGTTTGATAAAATTACAAAACATAAATTTGTGTCTCATATGTGTTGATGATTCATCTATAATCTTGTTGTTTCCGCTCTATATGTTTTTGCTCAATAATTTCAGTGGAAAATTGTTTAGTAATAACAACTAAAATTTTATTGTAAGATTACTAGGAAGCAATTTTCGAGATCTAAAATTAGTCACATCAAAATTACATGTGAAAATTTACAATTATATATTTTATTCAGTATTATGTATTTAAAAATATATATATAATCTTAATTATTATATATAAGTTTGAAAACCTTTATAACTCCTCCTTAACTAGAAGGAAAGTATTACCTAATTATTGTATGTTCAATGAATAGACTGCATACCTACATCCTTCTATCTATTTTTTTAATGTTTTGTACATGTGTGGGGTGTATTGTAGCATGCAATTATTGTAAGGTTCAATTATTGTAAAGTACTTCAAATACAAAAGTGAAAATCTACCCTTGCACATTATAGTACTTTCCTTACTTCACAAGTGAGCTTCGTATATCTTTTACGACACATAACTAAATGTTGTTTATAAGTGGGGTTGGAACCATTGCTTTGATATTTCCAACAAAATCATCTCAATGGATACGAAAGATGGCATGCATTTCATGTACACTTAATATCTTTTACAACACATATTAAGTTAATGTTGTTTATAAGTGGGGTTGGAATCATTGCTTTGATATTTCCAACAAAAGCATCTCAATGAATATGAAAGATGGAATGCATTTCATGTACTCGTTGCAATGATACTTTAGTAGTTTATATATATAAGGTTGTTATTACAATTATATATTAGTTTTTAAAATGTAAATTATATTTTTTATATTTTATTTTTTATTTTTTATTACTCTAAAATAAAATTGTAGCGTTTAATTTTGCATTTCAATTCAAAGTGAATTTTCATTTTTTCTCAAGTCTTTATCTTAAAAAGGAATGGTTTTGGGGGAGTATAATATGTGGTTTTTTTTTGTGACCCTTGTCTTATTGTGCATATTTATTTTTTTCCATTTTTTGTCTTATAGCATACCTTGTATACATAGTTGAGTTCCTAATGACTTCATAATTACATCCTTGCATCTATGTTGGCATCTTGAGATGCATCTTAATATCCAAAATTGTGTCACGATTTGCATCATTGCAATTTGAATTGCATAAAGTTTTTCATCCTTGCATCTCAATTTGCATTCCAACCAACCCCAACATCCTATGTTGCATCTCCTCTTATGTCTCAATTAACCTTATTTTCTCAATTTGCATCCCTTGGGAATCAATTTGAAATGTCAAAACATGTTGTGCATCCTAATTTATGTGTCATGCATCTGCTTTACGATGTGGCATTTGAACTTGTGGCCTATTACTTATTAACCTAGTGACTTGCAATTACCTTACTATTACAACTAGTAAACAATAAAGTAATTATTATTTCTCTTACGATGTAAATTAAATAGTTTGATGACACATTAACTTCCTAAGACCTTAATTTTTCACTTTAAACTCTAATTAAGACACGCAATAACTCATTGAAAATCTCTTCATGAGACCTACAACTTCAAAAGTATGAAATCACTTTCCCTATGAATTGGAAAAATACCACATACATATATGCGTCAAACAAAAGTAATCAGCAATGCACACACGTGATGCACCATGCACAATATATATAAGTGACCCACTCACACACCATAAGTGATGCTCTTAAGATACACACCATGAATAGAAATGCATTTAAGAGATGCATCATAAACGATGAACCATAAGAGATGCACCATAAGTGGCATACTTAAGTGACGCCCCATAAGTGACATGCATGAGTGATGCACTGGAGAAACACACATAATTGTCACACCATAAGTGATGTGCTCAAGCAATACATATATGTGGCAATGCCCAATTTTAAGAGACACACATATGTAACTAGCAACACATAAACAATGCACTTAAGTGACACACATAAGAGATGCACTTATGTTATACACATAATCGATGCACCATTAAGGGATGCAAATAACCAACACATGTAAGAGATGCACATAAGTGTCACACATAAGCGACACACTTAAGCAATGCATAGAAGCAATGTTGTGCCATATTAAGTGAGATACATACACAATGCAACATAATTAGTGATGCACTTAAATAATGCACCCAAGCAATGTACTTAAGCAACAACATGCCATATTAAGTGAGACACATAAGTAATGCACCATGAGTGATACACTTAAGAGACAAACATAATTGGTGTACTATAAGTGACACACATAAGCGATGCACTCAATCAACACATATAAGAAACAACACACTGTATTAAGTGACATGCATAAACTATGCACCATAACTAGCAACACATATGCCATCATAACTAGTGATGTACATAAGCTATGCACCATAACTAGCAACACATAAGTAATGCACTTGTGGGATGCATGATGCAAGTCCTTTATTACTTGTTTTATTTAGTTCTCTTCCTAATGCCTCTCAAATATTATGAAAAAAAAACTATCATAACTTAGTTTTCAATTGACAATGAGGACAACAATCACATGTTGCTATCTATGAATGATGCTGACTCATCACCATTATTCAAGGAAAACCATTGGCAAGTGAAATGATCCATTGTTGCTTCATAAGGGGTTAGAATTTCACTCCTATCAGATGTCTTTGGTTCTTGGGTCATTAACATGTTTCCTTCCATCTGAGGAAGACTAGCTTTTCGCCAATGAAAATCAACTTTAGGTCTTACTACAAGACCAAAAGGTGGTTTCAACCCAGATAATATCTGCAAGAAAGCCAATTTTCCTTATGGTCATCGTTGACGCTACCTATCAAAATTTCAATTGCATACAAGCTTGTAATATGTCCCTTGATAAAAGCAATTCCAATAACAAATGAAGCCAACACTCATGTTTTGAAAATCTATAAAATAATATAACCTTGATTCTTCTTAAGTAATATGATCTTATAAACAAGAGATTAAAGCCAATTTCAACTATATCATATCAAAATTCAGATAGTAATCCGAGTATTAAAGCTATTTGAAGCTCTAGACCTTTATTATATTAAAATTTACACAGTGATGGAGTGTTATGTTCCGTCCATGTAAATGTCAATGTGGAAAATGAACATTTCATTAAACCTCAAATATTCTTTGAAGCATAAACTTGGCTAATCAATATAATTTACAAATCTGGCAGAATTTCATTCACTGCCACTTTGATATTACAAAGCAATGCACAATAAGGGTAATTGTATGGCCGAAGTAAAGAACAAGGAAAAAAAACATATTATTGATAGTAGGAAAAAAAAAAACATATATCGCTCAATCCACAAATTGAGAGATTCCATCATTTTGATGAGTGCAACAAAAGGAAAAAAAAATTAACGACTATATTTTAACAATTTGGCAAAAGAGGTCATATGGTAGCAAATGCAAATTTGATCGTATTAAGGTAAGAAAACCAAATCATTGGATATTAAAAATGTTGAAAACGTTGGAAGGAAAAGGAACCAAAAGAAAATATTTGTTGGGAATGAATTTGTAATATCAAATAGAAGGACAAAAATCTTTGGGTGCATTCTCTGACAATCATGAAAAACCCACTCTGGCATTACTTGCTCTAGAATTCTTATAAATGAAAAACGCACTCTGACATTACTTGCTCTAGTATTCTTATAAATTCAAGAATGACCCTCTGAATTCATAGGGAAGATGCATTCCTATAGATTAACAAAATAGCCAATTCAATTGAAAGATACACAATTTTACAAAGAACAAGAGTTCTTGCTTCCATTTTTTTACAGTGACAAGTAACCGATGTCAATGGGTTGATCAGACTAAAGGAAAGACATGAGGTTCAGATCATACCAAGAATGGAACTATTCCAATGTTTTCCACCGCAAATTTATATAAAGAACCTAGTCCTCTAAGATCATGGACCTCCCTAGAGAAAATTTTCTCTATATGCAAATAATGTCTCCCAGACAAAAGATTTAAGAGATTACACCATGCACCATCAATCTATATAATTGAAGAGATACAATACCTATTGATCGATTAACAAGAATAAATGCAGTTACTACAAAATTGTATGATGAATCTATTCTGAGGAGCATACACACATAACACTTCTCATTTTTCCCATGAAACCAAGCACCACAATAAAACGTTGACATGTTAAAACCTCACATAGTGAGTGACTTCAAAATAACTAGATTTCTCATTTCATATTGGCTTAGAAAGATAGAAATTACAAAGTACATAGGAAAATAGAGAAAGCTTCCAACATACCGAGATAAAACATTTCTTAATGTCCTCATTCTCTGTGTAATATATATATATATATATATATATATATATATATATATATCATAATTTCAGGACAAAGATGATAGGCTTATCTGTTGAATGATGCAGTCCAGCCAAGTGTCTGAGGCAAAGAAACCTTCCATGCAACCGTAGGTTGTGTTGTACTTAATCTATATACAACATCCCACCCACTAGCTAGGCTATGATACCACCAGGGACAAGATGGACGATGCAATTTCCTCAAATTATTCTCTCAATCTTAGAGCAAGAAAATTACTAAACTAGTATTTCACTGCTAAGTTTTTTAAGTCAGAGCAACTTTTATCACCCAAAAAACCTTCCCCACACAACACAAGAAGGTCGTCCTTCTCTACACAATAGTCCCTTATAAATATCCTCCCTCCAGTGCTATTCAGAGTGTGCATAGAAAGGTTCAAGCTAATATCCATCAACTCCATTAGAATTTAGAGTGTGCATAGAAAGGTTCAAGCTAATGTCCCTCAACTCCAGTAGAATTTATTGGTTTTCTTGGTTCTATTTCATATTCTAATGGCTTCCTTTCATGGTTGTTCTATCACATACTATGGCGGGCTTATTTTCTTAGCAAGAACTATTTTTCCTTCTTCCCCAAAAATTATCCCCCCTTCTCATTCAAATTTTATTTTTCTTTGCATGCATGAAAATATGGCAAGATGGTCCTAATCTAACTCTTCTTAGTTCCAAGAACGCAGGGAAGACAAGTTGCTAAAATATAGGAGTGGTGGCTTAAATCGAGGAAATGGTTTTCTCCACTATTATTTTCTCCCTTTTTAAAATATACAATAGTATTAAGTAAATTGAAGGTTATAAGGTAAGATAGGTGGACAAGACATAGGATTTTTAAACAAGTAGAAATTGCTTAGACCCCCTCACCTTTCCCCACTAGTGGTATCACAACCTCTGTAGGTGCTCACACTTAGTCAATCTTGGTTCCTTCATTAGCTACAAAATAACAATGTTTAATAGTATTTAACATTACCATGATATGTCTACCTCATGGTGTAAATAAGTCATAGTGATAAAAAGTATCTATACAAAGCATTCAAATACAATTAAATTTAAATGATTTCATAAGATTGAAAACTAGGACATTACATAAATCCATCTTAAATCTATATATCAAGCATTAAGATGGATCAAATTTCTTGAGGTGTAAATTTTTTATCATTTGATTCCATTTCATGTATTAATTCCTTCATATTAAATGATAAAAACATTTACACCTCAAGAAATTCAATCCATCTTGGTGCTTGATAGATCACGTGACAACATCTAAAAAAATTAACTAGCATAGATCCATCTAAAACCTGGATCTATCAAGCACTGAGATCGATCAAATTTCTTTATGCGTAACTTTTTTTATCATTTAATTTAATGTCATGTATTAATTCCTTCATATTAAAGGATAAAAAAAATTACACCTCAAGAAATTTGATCCCTCTTGATGCTTGATAAATCTGGATTTAAGATCATAGTTAAATAAATAAATGATTAATAAGAAATAGCATTGATTAATGTTCAATATGTTCTTTATTGTTGAGTATAGTTTATATGATACTTATAATCAATTATATGTTTCTTATAGTGAAATATGATTACTTGTAGTTAACTATATGACTTTTGTGGTTTACTATAGTTTATATAGACTTTATTATTTAGAAGTGAAAATAAATATGGTGAAACACAACTTAAAGTTGTACAATTTTTATGGCAAGTCTAGTATCTATGTTAAAGTTTGACATGCAACACTTGCACATAGTTGTTTGTAAAATTTGAACTTAAATTTATGTTAATCTAGATATTTTAAGAGTTATTAAAATGAAACTTCACTGTATTGACAATGATTTCTTCAAATTTAATATATATTTTTTCTAGGATGCCCGGGGAAAACCCCCAGGTACTTCCCCTCATTTCGAGGATGGTAACCAAGGTAAACCCTAGATTCTTTAGGGAACAAGGTCGTCGACAGTGGGGGCTCAAAGACATTACAACAATATGCTCATTGTGAGCTCAACATGTCACTTACATGAATAGAACCTGGGTGTGGAGGATAACACTCCAACCCACAACCAATCGGGGTAGACCCAATTGACCCTTCAAACTAACTATATATATACAATGCATTGACAATGATTTCTTTACATGTGTGTGTGTGTGTGTGTGTGTGTGTGTGTGTGTGTACACAACATTTTACTTGTATAAATCATTTAATGTGAAACTAAATGGTTGGATTTTTTTACAGAAATGGTTAGAGATTATATTAAAAATAAAAGGAGTTGTGGCCTTGCCAAGCATCTATTACAAAATAATAAAAAGGTCTTCACCTTTCATACAAAAAATTATACCACAAGTGAACAAGTTTCCCCATGATTTCTGTTATCACCATAACAATTTTCAGATAGGATCCGAGTCTCAGAAATTTAGCAAGGAACTACATCGCTATGGAAGCATGATAGTTTGGAGGATAAGGTAACATATGGCGGCATATGGATAAATATAGAGGAGGCGCGAAAGGTGGGGCCTGGCGGACTGTAGATCTTGGAGTGGCCCAGATCGATGACTGAGACACATATCAGGCATTGAAGTAGCACGGAGGATAATTTTTCGAAGGCGGGCTGGGGAAAATACCATGGTTTCATTTCTTGGATGCGTGACGCCATCAGAGGCACATCAGGGAAAAAAGCGGTCTACTCAATACCAGTTTCTCCAATCACCGATATCGAAAAACGCATATAAAAGGAGGACCCCGGGTCATTATTCTATAATATTTCAAAGCACTCGAACGTTTGAAAAGTGGCGCAAACCCTCCATTCGAAATCAAAGCTCAGCAGTGAAACAGATTTGAGCATCCTCCACCAATTCATAAGTATTTCTCAGCATGGCCACCAAACCTGTCGTTTCATCCATAACAGAGCAAGACTTTGCCTTTAAAGAAGAAGCCCTAATTGATAGGGACTCTAATGTATTTGACACATAATTAATAGTTTCACCCGTTTCTGTGTCCAAAGTCAATCTGCTAGACAATGTTGGAAAACAGATACCTTTCCTCGGATTGAACCAAGCTTCCATTACCCCTTATGTTGTAGAAGTCGTTTTTCCTTTCCCAGAGTTCGTAAGTTGGTGTGTCGAGCAGTATTCGCAGGAAGAAAAGGTCATTTTAAATAAGTTAGGGTGAGAAGTCTTATGCGAATTATATAGCCCATCAATTCGACACACCCTTAGTATACCAAATTCTTCACTCACAGTGTCAGAGCCCTTCAAGGAAGAGAAAATGATTGCAGTCTCTAGAGAATGTCCCTCGGAAGTAAAAACCATGTTTCTGCAAACCATTGTTAAACCTGAACACCATTATGAGGGTCTGTCTTTTCCTATCAATGCAAGCATCATGATTATTGAAGTCTAGTGGGCTTGTTCCCTGCTTAGTCAAATTTTAGGATTGGATAACGGCAAGTTTGTGGTAGAAGACATGTTGGGTTTCTTGTTGACCTTTTTTATGTCAAAGTCTAGTCAGTCGGTTTGTATAAGTTTTGAAAAGTTTATTGCTGACAATATGCACCAACAACTAATAAATTTAAATTCACTGAGACACTTCGGGTACTACATGCATTTGCTGAGAATGTTTCTGGAATCGAATAAGACCGAATTCCCTGAGGCTGCATTCATCTCAACCGAATGCAAAAGGATCACCATGCTTATTTTCATAAACAAGATCATGACCAAGGTTTATAGTCTCATCTTCGGCACAGACCTGCCAAAGGTTTTGGAAGAAATGAAGAGCTCTTTGTAACCAAATCCAGAAAGAAGAGTGGGAGATTGGATGTTGTTCATACAATATACTGTAATTTGGGTATATGTTTATCAAGAAGGACCTTACCTTTTACCAGTATTTTTAACTCCCAGAGTATTTGCTTTAGATTTCATAAGACAAAGGATCATTTCAGAGACAAAGAATTTTCTGAAAATTCACAAGGCATCTAACTTAAAATTTCCTTTCATGATAGGGCCCTTTGTGGTAAAGAACAGGGCTTGTTTACCTCAGGTCCAAGCCAAACTCAGTGAATTCGGGTTTACATAGTTACAAGGGAGGAAATATGACCCACATAAGATCATATCAAAGAGAATATTGATGAGCAGACAAGGCCCCTACGAGCATGAGCATGTTGAAGGATTTGATGGACTTGCTAATTTGGAAACTTGTGTAGATATAGAGGTCACTTTTCAACATGATCACCAAATTATCCCACATACACAACAAGATTTTAATTCAAAGGGTTTATAATGAAAATATGATTTTATGAAGAGTAAATGTAAGCATGCAAGCCCTTATCTAAATTGATGACATAGATTAAATTCTTAAACAAAGATCGACGATGTAGAACTATTTGGAGTGGTGTGGTTCCATCAAAGTTTGAGCTTTCAGAGTGCTTAGATCAGGCCTTTTGAGACACTCCAACCACAAGCAATCTGATGACCTAAGCACTTGGTCGTAGCTTGAGTTCATATGGAAGAGGCCCATATATCACCTCTAATGGATTGAGCCATGAAAAAAACCACCTATAATGCAATGACTGGACCATGTAGTGTAAACAACAAGGGTAGAACCACCTGTTAGACATCATACAGTGCCATGTAGAGGTACCATTATTCCACATGTCATAAAAATATAGTAGCCATGCCATACTGAAGCATGCAAGAGTCCGACGATGAAGGAGACTTGGAGTTAATGACACTTGTCGATCTATCGGAGCTATAGTGGGAGCGAATTTGGACCGTTAATGAGAGAGAAAATCTCTAATGAGACTCTTATGGAAAAAACTCTAAGAGCCAACGATAGTCGTTGATTTGGCATGGCTAGTAGATCTTCGTTGTTCGTTGAAGAAGCAATGATCAGAGTGGACTGAGAGTGGAGGTACTCCAATAAAGAGGGACTTCGAGAATGATAGTGAGCCAGCTTAGCTGAGCCACATCAATTGTAATGTCATAGACACAAAAATGGCAAGGATAGTGCCACGTGTCAAGTGCCAAGTCGGAAAGGTATATGAAGAAGGGATGGAAGAAGTAATGATGTGTTGTGATAGCTTAGTAGTCGAGGTGACGTCAGGATGCCCACGTGGCAACTAGAGTATCTCAAAGGATGATGCGTGTTACTTTTTTATTGTGCGAAATGAAAGTGGGCCCTATTTAGACGTGGAGACCATTATTATATCATATAAAATTTGAGTCGTTGATCTAGATAGGGTACATATCTCCGTCGTTCATCGGAGAGGCTCTGGTCATAGTATATTGTGTTACCAGCAGTAGAGCCACTTCGACAAAGGAGCTCTGAGGATAAATCTAGATCATAGGTCGACATGCAAGCAAGATGTAATATCAGTTGTGGATCGTTGTGGTTCCAACCTGACCATCTCACAAACAGTTAGAATGACAAGAGATAATTGATGTGTAGGTTAAAGGAACGATGCAATCAGAGTCATTGATTCTAGATTCTGAGGATCGTTGGATCCATCGGTGCATGTGCCATTGGAGAGGCTCTATTTGAAGTATAGTTATATTATGAAGCAGACGAGTTCATATGAATATGACTCTAAGATCGAATGATATCCATTGATATAGGAATGGACTACTGCTAAGCAACGAGGAAATATTGTGTTGAGTGTACCTTGATGAGACTAATAACTGTTGGGTATGTGTTATATTCTTTGCACGAGTAGTAGTGTTTGTGTTGTGCCAGGCGCATAGGGGAGCGAAATCCCCCCACGCGGGGGTTCGGGGGTAGCGCCCCTGAGAAAACAAATTCCGCCTCAGGAAACATGTCACATATTTAGGTGGTTTTTCGGCACATGGTTTTTTGCCGATGGTTTTCTATTTCCGGTTAAGGAATTAGGGTTGTTGACTAATCCAGGCCATTGGGTTAGGGTTTTGGATGCCACTGGATCCTATATGTATATTGTATTGTAAACAATGTATTACGATAAATGAATATAGAATATGCTAGTTTTCCTGATTTGGGTTTCTAGGGGAAAATATTTGTGTAATGTTTGCATTTTCCATTGTATCTTTTTTGTTCTTTTACTAAGAATCTGTTTGCAGTAAATATTGTACAAGGTTAAAATATACAATAACAAGGATACAATCAACGCACTAGATCAAATTCTGACTAGATCCTTTGGTGGTTGAGAATTGTGGTCCTAGGTGTCTGGTAGGCCTAGTGGTCACGATGAAATTGATCGTAGATCAACGGAGGAGAGTGATTGGAGATTCAGATCGAATGGTTGTGATCAAACAGAAAAATGATCGGACGATTGTTGTGTGTCAAGGTTGTACAATGTTCCTTGTTGGATAGAGAACATATCGACGAACACGATTTGTTCAAGGATTAGATTAGACAGCTCATGATCATTAAGGTTTGTGTGAAGAACTGTGTGCAATGGAAGGAAGATGAAGACCAGTTTTCATGGAGGGTTTTGTAGTTTGACTTAATGGAGAATCGATGGACCCGGAGTCGACTTGTTGAATATTATTTGGTTGAGAACAAATGGATGGTGTATGGGCTTGAATATATATATATATATATGATTCCAAGATTGTGTTGAAAAGGTAGACTTGTGATGGATGTGTGAAGAGTGAAACAAGAAGTGCATGGAAGCAGAGGTGTGAAGAGCAGAGGCGTTAAGGCTCACAAGAGAATGGAAGAAAGGAATATATGAATGTCTAAGGGAGGTAGGGTGGAGCTCAGAAGGGAATTGAAGTCTTCATTGTAAGTGGGTGCTTACATTGAAGGTTGGTGCCTTCTTTATCAGTAAGTGGGTGCTTGCAGTGTAGGTTGGTGCCTGTTGTTCTACAAGTTGGTGTTTATAGCAAGGATTTGTGCCAAGATTGTGTTGAAAAGGTAGAATTTTGATGGAGGTGTGAAGAGTGAAACAAGAAGTGCATGGAAGCAGAGGTGTGAAGAGCAGAGGCGTTAAGGCTCACAAGAGAATGGAAGAAAGGAATATATAAATGTCTAAGGGAGGTAGGGTGGAGCTCAGAAGGGAATTGAAGTCTTCATTGTAAGTGGGTGCTTACATTGAAGGTTGGTGCCTTATTTATCAGTAAGTGGGTGCTTGCAGTGTAGGTTGGTGCCTGTAGTTCTACAAGTTGTTGTTTATAGCAAGGATTTGTGTCCTTGAAAGGTTGGTGCATGTAACCATTATTGTTGAGTTGGTGCTCAGTCAAGGAGATTGGTGTCTCTTGCAGGTTAATTCCTGCAAGCATTATAACAGTAGGTTGGTTCCTACAAGATCTTATAAATAATTTTTTGTGGTTTTCTCCCATTTGGGTTTCCACATTAAATATATGTGTACTATTCTTTTGTGTTGATCTCTGGTGATATGATTAAGTCTATGCATTTCTTATGATCGATTATGCAATTACTGGTTAAAGTGGTAAAGAGAAAAAGTGGTAAAAATATGTTTAATATTGATTCACCCCCACCCCCCTCTCAGTAAATTTAGTGTATATTCCAATAATTGGTTTCAGAGCAAGGTTCCTTCAAGAAAAATCTAACCACTGGAAGGTGAATCCTTATAGAGAAAATGGATGAACAAGAATTTTTTTCCACAAACAAAGATCCAAGATTTGATGGATCGTATTATTTTTTATGGAATATAAGAATGTAAATATACTTGATGTCACTTGGGTATGACATATTGAGTGCAGTAGAGAATGGATACACAACTCCAAAAACTCCACCAGTCGATACAGATGGAAAGAGACTCAGTAACAATTACATAGACAAGAATGATATTCTTTGCAGTGTGATAAAGACAGTGTATACCAAATTCATGCATTGTGCCTCAACAAAAGAGATGTGGGACAAATTACAAAAAAATTATGAAGGAGATGACAAGGCTAAGAGAACAAAGTTATAGATTCATAGAGGAAAATTTGAGACCGTCGGGATGAAATAAGAAGAGATTATTGCAACATTTTTTCTTCGTGTGGATCAACTCTATCAAAGGATTAGGAGAAGATATAGAAGAAATCATCATTGTGCAAAAAGTGATTAGGTATCTTCCCTCGAGATTTAATCCCAAGATATCTGCTAGAGAAGAAATGAAGGACCTAGAGAAGCTGACGATGGATGAGTTGCATGGAATCCTCACTGCATATGAAATGAGGATAGAACAAGATAATCCAGAAAGGGAATCAAGGAAGAAGCCAAATTTTTCAGGAAGCTCAAAAGAAGATACAAGGGTAAGTTTCCTTTCAAATTCTTTAGTTGTGGAAAAGTAGGACACTTCACCCATAAATGCCCTTATGCAAAAAATGGAAATAACAATGTGAAAGAAGATTCTAGTTTCAAGAAGTACAATGAAAGGAAGAATGAAAAGAAGAAAAAATTCTATAGACAAAAGAAGAATCTATATACCAATGAAGACAACAACTCTTTATATGATAGTGACACTAAAATAGATGAAATTCTCTTTATGGGTCTAGAAACACAAGCAGATGAAAACACCATTTCAACAAAAGAAGACAATCTCGATAAGGAGACTAAAGTAGACTTTGAAGAAAAATTATTTAGTGCCATAGAAGAAATAGACAGACTCGAAGAAAGGAATAGAAAGAAGAAAAAGGAACTACAAAAATATAAAGAAAAGAGGTATGATGTTGAAGAAATATAAAAGTCAATGTATCATTTCCAGTCAATGGCCAACATCTTAAAAAATTCTTCGCTTAATCAACTTTCCCTTCACTTGTACATAGTTTTTATTTATATTATACATCCTAATTGATCGCTTCTTATCCATTTTTCGGAATCCATGCCCAATAGGAGAGATTATGGGTTATTGGTAACCTGCGAGAGGTTACCATTCCACAGTTGGAGACAATTGTTGATCTATATGTAGCTTAATACTTATTTTCTTCTTATATCTTTTTACTTAGAAATATTTTGATTCGTGGCGGGTTCATCCACGATGGGTGTATTTTCTTTTCCAAATAACTCTATGTTATACAAAATGCACCTCTCTTCTCCGTTGCATACAAATTGCACCAAGACGTAACCATTTTATTGATATCCTTTATGGCGGGTTCGCGGGTTGTCAGACTCACGAGTTTACTTACTCTTATTTTAAATTCTACTACCACCAAAATACACCAAAACTTTTGTGACCCTCATAATGGCCCTTAAATACAATTTTCTTCATATCCTTGACACCGCGGATTCACGGGTTTCCGGATTTGCAGAAACATCCTTGCATTTCCTCCATTGTCACCACCCCGCTATTCTATATCCATTACCTTTGTCACATTTCCCTATATCTATTTAATGTTATTATTACGGAAAGTAAATGTTGATTGAATTCTGAAAAGGTTGTTATTGATTGCATACTTCTTGAGGTAATATCATTTAATCGTATTAACTTCTCCGTCGAAAAAGACTTAAGTCATATTACTGAAGAAGATTATATTTCAATATTCTAAGGAATTATATGCAGAGTTCTCCAGCTACAATAGAATGGCCAATGAGAAAGAAATAGTTTTGTGGAGACACATTGAACCTATTCGCACAAGAAGACTATAATTTTCACTAGTCAATGGCTTACTGGTGTTTCACAAGATTGCCCCTATCAGAAAAAAATGAAAATAAGACTTGGTCATAAGGTATTTCTCTAGCTGGATGCATTACCGAATATTCTGATTGCAAAGACATAGTCTCATGTTGTGTCAATAAGTCTATTCAAAATCAAAGGGTAATGTTGTTGCACAATGGATCCCATGTCTCTTTCGCGCCTTGAACTTTCTGAAAAATTTTAAAATTACCAAAGCCGACTATTACATTCAAAGGAGACAAAGCTAAAAGTTTCCTTAAGGAGAAGAACAATGAATTAGATATTCTGCAAGAATACTTAGAATTTCCTTCAGCACTGCCAGAGGATATATCCAGAATTTATGTTAGTTCATTGAAAAATACCTACCAAGAAGTAGCATGGAATTTTACTAGAATTACAGGACAGGAGTCTACACAAACCATCCCACAGTTGGCTCTTTATATCTTATATTTTATAGTCCATGAACAAGTGATTTTTGATTGGGGAAAAATTATCTCTATAGAAATTTCTTCACAACTGTCAAATTCTAAGGACACTAAGAAGTTCTACATGTCCTCCTACTTGATATTTTCTATTACTTAATGTCATATCTTCAAGGGATTGAATATAAGGAAAAGAGTAAATTGTAATGTTGACCTTGTCACAATGTGGTATCAAGCCATGTGGAGGCAAAAGGTTGCTCACTACTTTTATGAAGTATATAATGAATTGGTTTATTTTATTAAGAAGTTGGTCTTTGGAGGAAATATATCTAGATCGTGATAGGAAACATTAACTTTTCTGAATAAGAAGGGGATTGTAGAAGAGATGGAAAAATACAATATTATAATGATTTATTGCTCTCATGAAAAACCCCTTTATCTTCATTACTATGTTCCAGATAGATTATTTTTTGTTGAAGTGGCAAGACAATACAAGTCTTAGTTGCATTTATTCTATGAGAAAAAGAAGAAGTAGTTTATCCCACTACTTTGGAAGGTCAGCGAAATATTTATAATAGGAACTGTTGAAATTGATGAATATGCTACACAATTTGATCAATATAACATGAAATTTGAAAAAGAGATTAACAATTTTTACCCTAATCATATTTTTCATCATCACATGGTATCAATTGGATTCAGTAATACACGTATTAATACATTTATATTTGGAGAAGAAGAAGAAGACAATTGTGATCCTCCGACTGAATGTATTGGAAGGAAAGCAGGTGATATTGAAACCATCATAAGTACCACGGACCAATATAAGCATAAAGGAAAACCCTCTAATGAAAATAATGCTCATTCTCCTATTATTTCCCAAAAGAGCACCATATCCAAAAAGAACTCTCAGTCTTCGACATATCAGCAAAAACAGTCTTCAATGAATAATTCATATGATGGAGGTGATAAAAATCCTCCTCTGCAAAAATTGCAAAAATCTCATAAATTGCAAGTAAAAAGAAAGAGGACTAATTCTCAGCAAGAAATTGAAGAGCACATACCTGAGAGAGAGATCCATCTTGAAGACATGGATTTAGAAGTTGATATAGAAAATATCTTATTCCCTGCTGATGAAGAATGAGTACAAGAAAATATACAACATGTGGTCGAACTTGCTATGCAAGACGAAGAGTTTTCAGAAGAAGAGTAATTTTCTGTACATAACGTTTTATTTGATAAAGACTCAAGAAAATTTATTTTTGAAATAACCCTTTCAAAAAATAAAAAGGGAAAAATGTGTTCTACATTTAACCTTAATAACATGCTTCCATCTGCCCAAATGGGTTGGATCGAATGGTGGAAAGCGAGGAGTTTTTCACCGTTGGGCAAGGTTCAATTCCAGTGAGGGCTTTACCTGGAGCCATGGGGGCACCTTAAGGTAGTGTTCGAATGTGTGGTTGCACCCAGAGATACTATGTTAAATGGTATCGTGACATGTGCACACATAAGTGGATCAAATCCCAACCCCCATGTCCTTCAACTTTCGCCCAAAGGGGTTGGATCCAATGGTGGAAAGCGAGGTGTTTTTCACTGTTGGGCAAGGTTCAATTCTTTTGAGAGCCTAACCTGAAGCCATGGGGGAACCTTGAGGTAGTGGTCGAATGTGTGGTTGCACCCAAAGATATTATATTAAATGATAGTGTGACCTGTGCACACATAAGTGGGTCAAATCCCACCTGTGTCCTTCAATTTTTTTATTTGTTATTTTTATCCCAAAGGGGTTGGATCCAATGGTGGAAAGAGAGGAGTTTTTTACCACTGGGCAAGTTTAAATTCCCATTAGGGATTTACCTGGAGCCATGGGGGCACCTTGAGGTAGTGGTCGAACGTGTGGTTGCACCTAGAGATACTATATTAAATGGTATAGTGACCCGTGCACACACGAGTGGATCAAAGCCCACCCCCATGTCCTTCAACTTTAAAAACATTTTTGTTGTGTTTCAATGGTTCTATAGCTACATAGTTGAGGAAATGAAAGATTGTAGGAGCGGGAGGCGCCCTTCCTTCGTAGTGGCTTCAACGGCTAGGGTTTATCCCTGGTCGCTCGCACTCTTTCTCATGGAATCCCTGCATGTGCAAGGTTGTTTTGCAAGTTCTTATATAGCTATGGAGGCTCCTTCGCCCATGAGAGCTCCATGCCTCGGATCTTCTACTCTAAGCCACGAATCTTCCCAGCCTGAATCTTTTGGTGGGTCGTCGGGGTACCTTTTCAAGGGCTCTCCCTCTGGTTTTTTTTCCTTCCATGACAGTTCATTTCATGATGTTGTCAAGAGGAATATAAATCCTATGTCTTGTTTGGTGCAAGAGGCTTCGGCCCATTCCATCCCTCTAAGGAAGGATGTTATTTCCAAATTAGCTCGCCTCAGCTCCATGACACTCATCTTTCGGTTTAATGGTCTCTGGCCTCGTCTTTTTAATCTTCATGATTGGATCTCGAGATCTTAGTTGCTAGCTTTGAAAGGTGGTGTTTTCATTCATCCCTGTGCTCAAGTTTTTTTTATTATTGAATTTGATCTTTAAGAAGATAGAGATTTGATCTTTAGTTGAAGACCTTGGATCTAGGATAGCTCTGGTTTATGTATGAATCCCTGGTCTCCTTCTTTTGAACCTTCGAAAGATTCGTTATCTTCATGTTTGGGTTAGGCTCCCAAACCTGCCCTTGCATCTTTGGGGCTTATCCTCTCTTCGTTCCATTGGTAATGCTTTAGGAAGGTTCCATTTTAGATGCCCTAAAACATAAAACTACAACATCTGCACATTTTCTCGGATCTGTGTAGAAATGGATTTCAGCAAAGGGTTTCTGACCGAAATAGTCTTGACGGGAGATAACTATTTGTTGACTCAAAAGATGGATTATGAAAAAATTTATTTATGGTGTTGAGCATGTTTTTCCATGGGACACTTGGTAGCCCAGTGTCCCAGGGGTCCTAATAAAGCTTGAACATCGAAAATAAACCTGGTGGGTTGGATCCCACATTGATCATCAACTTATTTCCAAGGATGTTTCTTCAATGGATGCCCCTCCCATGGTGGAGTCCAAAGAGGCTCCTTTGAAAGATAGCTTCGCTCCATCCATTGTGGACTCACCAGTTCTAACCCCAACATAGGATGATTCAAAATATGAAATAGAGGATCTCAATGTCCCAACAGAGATTATCAAGCTTTCTGAAATGCAGCAAGAAACACCTCTGAAGCTCGCGAAAAAAGAGGATATGGTTTCTCCAGACTCTGGTAATGATAGGCAAGTTCACCCTGACTTCACTCCTCCGGCAAGTTGGGAAGATGAGGCTATCAAAGCTAAGGAATCAATTATCAGAACTCAACCCCAACAATCCCCCCATTCATCGACACAATGGGAAGATCAAGCTAAGGTAGTTGAGATTCCGGACCAGGAAAAGCAAGAAGTTTCATATCAAGACAATCTAGGAATCATAGGCATCTCAAATTCCCCAACATCTGCAAACGAAGATTGAATGGAAGTCAGAAAGAAGAAGAAAACACATGTAACCTCCAAGCCAATGGTCACATGAATTTAGGCCCGCAATTCAGTTAAAAAGGTGAGCTCTTCCCCAACAGGATAATTTAGATGCAGTGTCTCTTCACTCTTATCCTCAAATTATTTTTTCAAGTGTATTCAGTAAGGATGTTCTATGTGAAGTTGTCATCTAATTATTTGAATCAGTCATTCATAGATTTTCAGAGCGGCTCAATTGAGGCCTCTTCTTGGCCCGAATTTTGAAAGCCTTTGTAACCTTTCAGCAGTTTCGACTGCACCATTTTGGATAATTCAAATTTCCCAGTTTTTGTTAAAAACAAAATAACATGCTTCCATCGAGAATTGTTAAGATTCATAAGGTTACAGGAGATGCTCTGGATGTTTCAATAGATGATATGGAAGCTAAGAATGTCATACTTAAAGAAATGATACAATAATTAGAGTATACTTCAATGCCTCCACCAATATTATCCACCCCTGTTGCAACATTTCAACCTAACAAGAATTTTGAGAAAACTCCAGAGTCAAGTATAAGATTAAAAGAGACTTCAAGCTTACTTGTTGCAACCAGACGTTATGTTGAAAAAAATATTAAGAAAAGAATGTATCTTATTTTAAATACATGGGATTTAGCAAGTAGCTTTGTTTCTTTTGGTTCTAAGATTCAATACCAGAGAATATTTGAAAGTTGACATTGACAATTATGAAGGATTTTTCAAGGATGGACTTGCCACATTCATTATGAAGGTTTCAACAATGATTGAATATGAAAGAAAACAATAAGACTTACCTTATCAAGCTCATATAAAACAACTAAAGGCATGATGGATTCAAAGAATTAATGTATTAAGGTAGTTATCAAATGAACTCAATGACTTAACATCCAAAAAGACTGAAGCTTATTCTAAATTGATTGGATTCGATCTTGAGGGAAACACCATTGAAGTATAAGATCCAAAGCTAATCTCAAACTCAATGCTTCAAACAAGACAACAGTTCGAAGAAAGCGTGGAAAAATTAAAGAATTTGTCAGCAAATAATTTCAATAGTATGATTGAATATACTGAAGATGATATTGATAATTGGCTTGTTGAATATTCCAATAGAAATAAGGATATTGAAACTACATTGCAAAATATTTCAATTGATTATAGAGAATATGAAAATGAATTGTTTAAAATCAAAGTCAAAAAAGAGGTGATTGTTGCTCCTTTGCAACAATATATTGAAGAATGGTTAAAAAGGGCTTTAATCAAGATTATCAAGGGTCCAATAGAAATAGTTGATATCGGTCATATAACCACAACAAATAAAGATATAAAAGGTGCATCCACAAGTAAATGAAGATGGGAGATATTCGTCACAGTCCAACCTTTCTCTTGTTTTGATTCAATGACTCCATTTTCTTCTCTTCTTTTTTATTTTATGGTCCATGGGAGCCCCAATCCCGGTCCTTTTGGATAAATGCATTAATTTTTCATCAGATTGTAAAGACTTTATCATTTTTTAGAAAATCCCATAGAACTAATTTGCGGTTAATTTTGACTGTATCTTTGAACCCAAAGTATTTGAGGATAAGATATTTGAAATTGACTCATCAAAATCTTATTTTGATTTTAATGAAGAACTCTTTTAAGGTTCTCTAATATATATGCCATATGTTTTTCTTCCTACAAATGTGATCAAAAATATTTTATGAATGTGATGAATGTGAGATTTGTTTTTCTATTCTTAATATATATATATATAATTTGAATATATTATTTCTGCCAATTTTAAACTTCACGAGTGAAGGTTCCTAGTCCTTTTCTCAGAAAATGTTGGTATATATATTCATCATTTTTTTTATCGTAGTTGAGCAATAAATAATTTTGGAGTTCTATATAGCACTCTCCCATTTATATATATATTGTCCCGAAAAATTCAGAGAAAATGTTTTAGCCAAAGAGGAGTACCACCTCTACAAAAATACAGGGAGATTCATATCCTTGTGAGGTTGTTGTTTCGGTCTTAATATACTAAAACATCAACATTTTTGGCAACCATACTGGGGATCAAAGATAAAATTTGGTTTTAGACCATAATTCTTTATGACTCAACCTCAACCTGATCAACCCCAAGTTACAAATTGGATTGGGAAATAAAAGAAGTATTTTGCATCAATTTTATGATTTGGTACTCACAACAACCCAAAATCGAGAAGAAATTGAAAGATTCTAGCAAACTATTTCCCATGAAGAAGAGAGAGAAATTGTAAGAAGACAATTACAAAGAAGGGAAGATAGAGTTTGAAACTCAAAAACTATAAAAGCCCGATAACGAGGAGCAAAAGAAAACAACTTGAAAAAATCGAAGAAAGTTCAAGTTTTAAGGAAGAAAAAGATCAAATTATTGCAGACGGAGAAGAAAGAAACCAAGATCCTCCTGAGAATCAAGAACAAAGAAGACAAATAATTCCACGGAGAAGGGTTAGAAACATCTCTTTGAATCTTTATGGTGAGAAAAATCGATTGTCGACCCTCCCACAAGGGTTATTACCAACAGTCCTAGGAGATGGATTAGTTGATCCAAAGAAACACATGGAATTTTTTTTTAGCCTGTGTGAGATTCATCTGGTTGAACATAATGATGTGATGGTTCGATTGTTTCTTCAGGCATTGACAGACCAAGCCCATGAATGGTATATGTCTCTTCCAATAAGTTCAATTTCTACTTTTGATGATTTAGAAGGGATGTTTTTAACTATGTATGCTCCTCCAAAAGCATATCATACTCTACTTACAGAATTCACCCAAATCTGTTTGAAGAAGGGTGAAAGAATCAAGGATTTTAATTTTTGATTTTTAAGAACGCTCAAAAAAATACAAGAGAATCAGAGACCAAATGATCCAGTCATACTTGGGTGTTACAAAAATGCAATGCCTTCGAATGTCAAATTTTCCATTAGAGCTTCACAAATTGAGACTTAAATGGAGCAATGAAGAAAGAAATGGAAATGGAAGAGATTATGCTTGAAACTGATGCAAATCTAGATATTATTTGTGGTAGAGTTCAAAGAGAAATGGATACACTCACTATTTTCGATCAAGTAGCATCATCTTCAAAAAGAATTGAAGATCAAAGAACAAGAAACACTGGAGATCAAGGAATTGGTAAAAGGATACTCAAAGGAGTAATTCCTAATGTAACAAATGATTCAGCAACGACGCATGATACTAAACAAAGAATTGAAATAACACAGATGAATAGAACCATCGGAAAAATGAAAAATGAAATAATGATATTGGGGAGAAATGAGAATCTTTCTCCTAATCCAAGAATGTTTGTTCAAGAACAGAGGATCAGAGGTGATGGTACCGCCAATGAATTCAGACAAAGGGTTTGAAAAGCATTGAATCTGAACGTTGTAGTATTAGAAGATGCTTTTGAAAATCAAAACATTTATTAGGGGATTGATTTCATCCAAGAAGAAATTATTGAATCTGTACATACGGATGAATGCGATTCATCCATGTATATATTTGAGAAAAATGAAGAAAATGACATCTCACAAGATAATGTTGTGTAGACAAGAGCACAAGCAAATAAAAGAAAAACAAAAGATAATTTGGAAAAAGGAAAATGTTGATAAAGGAAAAAGAAAAATTGAGGCCAAGTGGAATAGAGACCAGTAAGCAGCAAGTGGATGTAATTTAAACTGAGAATCCTCGGCAGATGACATATAATGTAATAGATGATAAGGATCATTTTTCCATTCATGGAAGTTATGAAGATTCCTCAACATAGGAAAAATATCCTTAAAATTTTAGATGAGCCCACTCATAGAATGGAAGTTGTTGCATCAAGTTCAAGGCAACAACAAAATAATCTAACAGGAAGACAGAAAGGTAAAGTCCCCTCTTTCTATATTATAATAGAAAATCAAGATGTTGTCCTTCATAATCGCATGGTTGATATTGGAGCTACAAAAAATATCATGCCATTATCAATGATGGAAGCACTTGGCATGGGGTGCACTAAGTATTATGAAACCAGAGAAATTTTTTATTCCATTGATTCAAGAAAAGTTTCTGCGTATGGAGAAATTAAATATTTTTATGCTTGGATAATTTCTACCCCACATATCACAATCGTATTCACAATTACAATTGTTGACCTTCCTCCAGCTTATGGAGTGGTCCTTGGAAGAGATTGGTCTGCAATGATTGGTAGTTACATCATGAATGATGGGAGTTGCATATATTACCCAATAAAGATGGAACAATGTTGAAGGTCCCACGTGAACCAAGAAAACCATTCTCTTTTAAGAAAAAGGAAAATGGATTGATGTAAGGCTATGTCGATGCCAGCATAGGGAATTATGTCGTGTTGGACCAAGAACATCAAGATGTCTCAGAAAATGAAGAAGAAAATTCCTATGTCGTGTAAGGCTATGTCGATGCCAGCATAGGGAATTATGTCGTGTTGGACCAAGAACATCAAGATGTCTCAGAAAATGAAGAAGAAAATTCCTTCAAATGATTTTGGAGAATGTCTTTTGATGGTGCATGTTCCAGTTTAGTGAGTGGTGTTGGAATTGTATTTAAAGATCTTGATTCAAATATACATCTGCGTGCCATAAGATTGGAATTTCCTTGCACAAATAATGAGTTGGAATATGAGGCATTGATTCAAGGGATGATTTTGGCATTGGAAATGAAAATTGAACATTTGATTATAATTGGTGACTCTAAACTTGTTATAAATCATGTCGCTAAAAAATATAAGATCAAGAAAGAAAGATTGAAATTATATGTAAAAAGAGTAAATGAACTAATGGATTCATTTAGTTCATTTAAGTTATCTTTCATCTCAAGAGAAAGGAATCAAAAGATTGACTCTTTGGCACTTGCTACTTCATTATTAAATCCATATGATTTTCTCGACAAGAACACTTTTCAAGTGAAAAGAATTTGCAGGCCCTCAGTTCCTGACAACCAGTGATACCTTCAAGTATTTGAGAATGATGAACATTTGAGTGATTTTCTTTCCAATGGGGGTGAAGTTGAGAAAATCATTCCATTGATTTCAAAGAATTGTTTCAAATATGAATCTTTATTCGCAGGAGATAATAAGACCAAAGATTTGAAAGAGTAAGATAGTGAGAAAGTAAGATAGCTTGAATGTGTGGGGAAATAAGCTTTTGCTTCTCCCAGAGGTTAAGAACATGTCAAGTTTTGTGATTGTAGCACACCTGATGCATAAGAAACGACACATTATCCCATATCCTTTGTATTTACATCCCCATAGGTGGTCATAGATAGAGCAGTTGTAGAAGAGAATGAGATCGAAGAGGAGACAAATCCTCTTCTCCTTTGTAGGGGGCCCTCATCTTGGAATCGATATGGCATCAATCAAAGGCCACATCTTCAAGCAATGTTCCTTGTCTCCATGTTGTAAGATGTTGAGAAACCAACAAGAGACAAACATCTACCACAACCCAAACGAAGTGATGAGACACTTCATTGATTATGTGTGTTGCCTACAACCCTAGGGGGGTTCCTTCACGCGTTGTTCTAGTTTTTATTCCATGCTTGCATGTTGCATTCTACTTTTTTTCATAGAGCATTTGACTTACACATAGTACAAATGGCATTTGCCTAAGAATCAAAGCTTCTATTCAGTTTATATTCAATTAAAGAGTGTGCAAGGCATTGATAATCTAAGCATCGAACACCATCTAATGACCTTGAGTGCCTATCATGTAAAGATCATGCATAATGCATAGGAAAGTGAATTATGTGTTGAGACATAACTTGTTATAAAGATTAAACATGTAGCAACATGCAAGTGGGTAGTGACATGCAATGAAGGTTTAGAGGGAAACTAACCCCTTAAAAGAAAGGCATTTAACATGAATGTGTATAACACTCATATGAATATGTTTAACAATATGTGTAATAAGCTCATCTTCATAAAACATAATTTTGTTTTGAAATCAAACATCGCATTACATTTATTTATAAGCATATCATTTTAATTTATTTATGGAACATATCATCTTACTTTAATATACCGCACTGATACTAAAATATGACACAATATTTTTTTATTTATAAGTATATCATTTTAATTTATTTATGGAACATATCATCTTACTTTAATATACCGCACTGATACTAGAAATATGACACATAATTTCGTTTCTTATATCAAATAACTAGGTTTATTTAAAGAATTTTTGATATAATATTTTGTAGTGAGAAATTAAAAAATAATTTTAATTTTATTATATTAAAGACTATTTTTCAAAATATCATTTCAAATTTTATTTTAAATTTTTTTATTTTTAATAAATATTTTAATTGTAATTTTGTTTTTATTATTTTCATGATATTTCTAATTTTTTTTGTTTTTTATTTTTACTTTTAATGTAGTAACATAACATAATGCTAGTAAGTTTTGGATGAGGACACTGTAATGCTTTTTGTTTTCTTCCTTATTTTAGTTTTCTTCCTTATTTTAGTTTAGCCTAAGTTTAAAAAATTCATATCTAATTTTTACTTTTAATATTTAATTTTAAACTTTCTATTATTTACATTATATATTAAGTAAATATTGTTTTTATATTTTAGAATACACAATATAATAAAGACACAGATATATGTAGTTCATCCAGTGTGGGCTACGTCTACTAGAGAAATTTCCAAGTCCTTCCTTTATTATTATCTAGTAAAATGAAGAGATACAACCTACAACATACCCACTGTAACTTCCTCTTCTTTCTCTCACAGTCTCCTCTCTCATTATACAATATTCACACACATACACAGCCACAATACAACTCCCTCATGAAAAGAGTGTTGTCTTTTAGGGAAAAAAAACCCTAATATAACTTCTATCGTCAGATCTACGACCTTATAATGAACGGTCCACATTGACTACGAAATTACAATATTTTACAGGACAATTTTTTCCAAAATTTCGCTTCGGGGGTGCTTCCCCCGAATCCCCCACCAAGGGGGCGGGGGGGCTCCATTAATTGTCGTTGCCCCCCTGGACCCCCATGAAGACAATAGTAGGGGGGGCAAGCCACTGCACACCCCCCGTCAGGAAATGAGATCCAAGCACAGCTAAAACAAACGTCTGAATTAGGGAGATAATCAGGTTCCACAACCAACATTAAATCCCTTAGTATAAACTCACATGATACAATATTACTTAAATTTGTGATGAAAGCTACCATCTAACCTAAAGATGCTCTAGAGACAATGAAATAGAAATCAATGAAAATTTGTTTAGAAGTTGATCATAAATATCTATTTATCTATGAAAGGTACTATTTTAACCTAATACACCTTCATAACAATGAAAATTTGAATTTCAAAATTGGTTTTATTAGTCACAAAAGTTTATATATATGTATGTGTGTTTGAATTCTCTGTTTTTTCAATGAAAATGTGTCTTAAAGTAATAGAATTATCTATCGAAGGTGACATCTTAATTTTAAACTTAACTTTAGATGTTCAAGGAGCAATGGAAACAAGAGGCATAAAGTTTGTCTTGAAATCAATAATAACTATGTTGAAATTATTGTTCAAGGTATCATTTGAAATATTTATTTCTAGGAATAATTGCATGGTATATTTAATATTCAAGCCATTCCCTATGAACCATCTYATATTTAATTTGTATATATTATTTCTGCCAATTTTACACTTCACGAGTGAAGGTTCCTAGTCATTTTTTCAAGAAATGTTGGTATATATATTCATCATTTTTTATCTTAGTTGAGCAATAAATAATTTTGGAGTTTTCTATATAGCACTCTCCCATATATATATATATATATATATATATATATATATATATATATATATATATATATATATATTGTCTCGAAAAATTTAGAGACGATATTTTACCTAAAGAGGAGTACCACCTCTATAAGAACACAGGGGGATTCATATCCTTGTGAGGTTGTTGTTTCGATCTTAATAGACTAAAACATCAACATTTTTGGCAACCATACTGGGGATCAA
>JZKD02S1989639.1:153901-170684 GCA_000966675.3 Picea glauca
ATTTATAATAATTTATAATAATGTGGCAATGCAAAGTGCTATATATCATGTATTTAGTTATGGAAGGTGTTATCTTACTTTAAGATGGTATTTGTGTATTAGTATTATTGAAAAAAGAGAATTTTTATTTTTATTTATTTTAATTAATATATTTAATTTAAATTAAGATATTTATATATTTTATGTTTCTCTTCAACCTGTGATCTTTTTAAAAGAAACAAAATAGTAAAAAGTAAAATTGATATTTTTGACTTAAAATCAAATAATAATCATTTTGAAAGTAAATGTTAGGATTGTATAATTTAGTTGTAAATAAATGTTAGGATTGTATAATTTAGTTGTAGTAAAAAAATTAAAAAGATATTATTTTTTTTTTATTAAAAATAACAATTTCATCTCTTTAAAATTAAAATTGTAAATTTAATAAAAAATTATTTGATTAAATTTAAATGATGCCAAATGAAAAAAAATAAAAAATTTAATGTTATTATTTTCTAAATTAAACTTAGTATAATCCTGTTAAAATACCATTCCCAAATACTTTAAAAACTTAAAGCACAAAATTTATCTCAAAATTACTTAAAGCACAAAATTTATCTCAAAACTGATGATTTAATTGTGAAAAGTGCCTTCTAACCTACATATGCCCTATGGGTGGAAACGTGAGGCACAAAATGTGGTGAACCTATCATTACTTGATTCATATCAATTAAACTAGCAATATTTAGGAACATAATATGAAAAATGTCATAAAAGGATTTCTTTTAGAGAAGATGGGAGCTTTTTCCAATACAATGTCATTTTTTTAAAGAAATTAATTTCTATTCAATTATATATATATGATTGTTGTTTTTAAAAAACCACATAGCATAAGGTTTTTCCAACTATATTCAAAAGGATTTATAATTATTTGTGTGCTTAGAAAGGGAAATGAGGCCTGAATCAAAACAAGTCTGTGTAGCATACGCAATATATGTTGAAAGTAATATGCTTATGGAAACAAAGAAATAGTGTATACTTCCAGTTTCCCTTTCATATTGTTGTAGCAAGGGTATAATTTTTTGTTTCCAGATGTGTCAAGAGGAATGTAGAGACACTTTGCGCACGTGCCAGTAGGAACGCAGAGACACTTTGCACATCATTTTTGACATAAATACATGCATGGCTTTTAGTGAGAAGTTTTCGAACAACGTTTTGAACACCTTGGTGCTCATTCTACATTAATATTCAATCACAATACAATTATTTCTATTAATCTAAGTGTAAGCGAAGTTGAATAAATAGAACCTTCAGGAGTAAGACTGACATCACAATACTGGACCTGAACAAACCGAAAATGGATTGTGAGTCAAATAGACTGGTCGTAATCCGAAGATGCAACATGCAGGTAAACCCTAATAACAGTAATAATAAAATACAAGCTTACTGGATTCGACGCCACAATTTAACATTGTTCTGGTAAGTCATAAACAATTAGTCATTTGACAACAAATAATATAAATGGAATATAAGCTGCAGTATAAACTCGGACTCCTTATAATATTCATTGGCGTACCTCAATACTCCATACACACAAGGTGAACATGATAATGACAAGAACATCTAATGATAAAAATCACACCATGGGAAATAAATTGAGGGTAGCTCCTTATCCTGTAGTGAAATAGCAGCCAAGTTATACTTTCAGCTTCAGATGAAATTGGCGGAAGATGGGAAATATATAGAACTAGTCCATGACCATCTACCCTTAACTGACCATGGCATTATAGAAATCTGAAAAATGACCGGGAAAAGATCCCAATGCAAATTAGTAGTTACTATTAGTCGACTATCTGCACTGACATTGTCTTTGCATGGCCCTGTCGGGGACTAAATGCTGCGAGAGATTGTTAATTTCTAATTGCAATTGTAGTAGACGACCAAGCTTCCAATAAACAAACATTTTTTACCCTGAAATTCCAACACTTCTTGTTTTGGAAACATGGCATCAGCTCTATTTAACACCAACAGACAATTAGTCTTCTTGTTTTGGAAACATGTCATCAACTCCATTTGACACCAACAAACAATTAGTCTCTAATTATATTGGACGGCATAATTCTCGTCAAAGGTAACTCCTCACTTGGCATCCCCTCGGCTTTTATAAGGCTGATTAAATGAGGAACCGTTTATAAGAAAACAACATCTATATGCCCGACTCCCAGAGTAGCATGTCCACCTCTCCTAGCCTTTATAACGCTACATCATGACTTTCACTTAAACTCAGAGTGAGCCATCCATTCATTAAGAAAGAATAGTTCATTACACAGTTACCCACAATGGCCTTCCTTTTAGCTTGCTTCGATTACAGTCTCATAAGCAATGCCAGACTCATAAGCGAGCAGACTTTACTTAACCAACTTAGGAGATGGAGGGAGGAGTCCTATATGGAATTGGAATAGGCTCGGGTCCAACTAATTCTGAATCTGTAACCTTGCGAGGTGGTGGTGGGAAAGCAAGAACTGGTACCTCTACCCTTTCCTATGCCTTTGCTGCTAGTGAAGCTATTTATGGTGTTGCCTTTGCTCGACCAAATGGGTCTTAAACGGGCTATGGCTCTCCAACGAGATCTTACTCCACTCGGTTAACGGGTTCTGGGTCAACAAAGTAAACTATTGAATTAACCTTGGCTACTACTGCAACTAGCTCCGCAATCATTGGGACTTAAACTGATGCTCGTCGGGAGAACTAGGTACTAATCTCGTTTCACTCCATTTAACACCAACAAACAATTAGTCTCTAATTATATTGGACGGAATAATTCTCGATAACCTTGGTCTCGAGGATCAAAAATGAGGTTTTCATTGTCCTTCAAGCATGTCCTTCAGTCTGTTAAACCGCTTGGAAAAAGTGACTTGCCTACTCATAAATACTAGTTTTCTCCGCCCCATTCCCTAGTTTCTTTCTCCACCCAAAAATCCTCATCTCTCTCTCTATTGAAGTTACCACAATCATGGAACTTCTCAATTCCCAAATGATGTAATCCGTTCCGAGTAAACAAGGGCAATTAATTTCTTAGATACAAGCATTTCAAGTAGGAGGGGGAAGATTTATTCACTGTCCTGATAACATTCGTCCTCATTGGCCTTGTAATATATCCAGAATGGGAGATGAAGTATGCTCAAAGTAAAGATCCCAAATACTCATGGGCAATATGGCAGGTGATCAAATACAAGTGGTTGCAGGAAAAACAAAGGAAGGAATGTTGTATTGATTCATCCAACAATCATTGTACAAGATTGGCGTGCACTCGAAAAAAAAAAGACTCGTGTATCTATGGTAGGCCAATGACGGATATTGGGTGTCAACCAAGAATATAAGTGTTTATCTGCAAAGCAATTTCTCTACATTGATGAAGATTGCAAAGCATGCAAAATAATCCCAAGTGATATCAATATTGTAGATTCGCTGATTAATTTCCATTCTCGTGCCGACAATGAATCTTATGGAGACAACCCGTCTGCATTTTTTTTGTTCTTGGAATCACTGGGTTTGATCGCCCTGAGCATGACAATTGTTGTGGAATTCATTTCTTTCAGCATCAAGGCACACACAAATCTCTTACCAGGCACTGATGATCCTTATGTTGTAAGGCCCGATGACAGAGGTGTAGCATTTTCAAAATCTTGAGTCATGCAGATCGCCACGGGGACATGCATCCGCTTCATCGACATGACAGGCATTGAAGCAGAGTGCCAGCGTCAGTGGCCAAATGCCATGGTAAATAAATATTCTAAACAAATGTTATTAAAACTTTCTTGATCAAAATGTAGCCGTAACTTGGGCAATAAGACTTCAATTTGATCAACAAATGGGAGGCTAAATAAATAGGTTTAAATATTTTAGAAAAATAAGAAAATTGAATGTTTAATATGAAACTATAGGAAAGATGCAAATTTATTTTGGTCAAAGAACAAATTAATAGGTAGTCAATGGTGAACCGAACGCTATAAACCATGCTTAGTGGCATGTATAATAATACCTAGTCATATTTGTTACTAATTAGAAGTTTAGAAAATTGCTAAACAAGTAAACTATATAACTAGACTTTCTAAATTAAACGACTGAAATCAAAAGGAGCCATATCACTATCAACCATGAAAAAGAGGTACCTGTGAAGCAGGTGTAGAGGTGTTGGCATTGAATCCTGCACCCATGGAAGCTCCTATCTGCTGATGATCATCCTGAGAGACCTGGAACAAACCCTCATTTCACTTCACCAACCAGGAGACCATAGTAATGAGCAAACGATTATGGTCCTCCAAGGCTTCCAGTGTTTGCTTGAATTCTCTATAGTCTTGGTCCTTGGGGTGCATGCCCTGAGCAACCATTGTTTTTGTATGTCAGTACAATTTCAGGGTCCAGAATTTGGACTCCCTAGTTCTAGTACAACCCATATCTAGAATTGTGTTCCCAACATGAGCATCGACTTCCTCATCATCCCGGGCAACCTAACTTATCTTGACATCATCCTCTAGCACGAGCTTCCCGAGGGACATACGCAACATAAAATTATGTAGCATCCACAACAACTAAGGTCATGCAGGTTTGTCGAATCAGGGTTTTTCTTGNAAAAAAAAAGACTCGTGTATCTATGGTAGGCCAATGACGGATATTGGGTGTCAACCAAGAATATAAGTGTTTATCTGCAAAGCAATTTCTCTACATTGATGAAGATTGCAGAGCATGCAAAATAATCCCAAGTGATATCAATATTGTAGATTCGCTGATTAATTTCCATTCTCGTCCCGACAATGAATCTTATGGAGACAACCCGTCTGCGTTTTTTTTGTTCTTGGAATCACTGGGTTTGATCGCCCTGAGCATGGCAATTGTTGTGGAATTCATTTCTTTCAGCATCAAGGCACACACAAATCTCTTACCAGGCACTGATGATCCTTATGCTGTAAGGCCCGACGACAGAGGTGTAGCATTTTCAAAATCTTGAGTCATGCGGATCGCCACGGGGACATGCATCCGCTTCATCGACATGACAGGCATTGAAGCATAGTGCCAGCGTCAGTGGCCAAATGACATGGTAAATAAATATTCTAAACAAATGTTATAAAAACTTTCTTGATCAAAATGTAGTCGTAACTTGGGCAATAAGACTTCAATTTGATCAACAAATGGGAGGCTAAATAAATAGGTTTAAATATTTTAGAAAAATAAGAAAATTGAATGTTTAATATGAAACTATAGGAAAGATGCAAATTTATTTTGGTCAAAGAACAAATTAATAGGTAGTCAATGGTGAACCGAACGCTATAAACCATGCTTAGTGGCATGTATAATAATACCTAGTCATATTTGTTACTAATTAGAAGTTTAGAAAATTGCTAAACAAGTAAACTATATAACTAGACTTTCTAAATTAAACGACTGAAATCAAAAGGAGCCATATCACTATCAACCATGAAAAAGAGGTACCTGTGAAGCAGGTGTAGAGGTGTTGGCATTGAATCCTGCACCCATGGAAGCTCCTATCTGCTGATGATCATCCTGAGAGACCTGGAACAAACCCTCATTTCACTTCACCAACCAGGAGACCATAGTAATGAGCAAACGATTATGGTCCTCCAAGGCTTCCAGTGTTTGCTTGAATTCTCTATAGTCTTGGTCCTTGGGGTGCATGCCCTGAGCAACCATTGTTTTTGTATGTCAGTACAATTTCAGGGTCCAGAATTTGGACTCCCTAGTTCTAGTACAACCCATATCTAGAATTGTGTTCCCAACATGAGCATCGACTTCCTCATCATCCCGGGCAACCTAACTTATCTTGACATCATCCTCTAGCACGAGCTTCCCGAGGGACATACGCAACATAAAATTATGTAGCATCCACAACAACTAAGGTCATGCAGGTTTGTCGAATCAGGGTTTTTCTTGTTCTGGTGGCGAATTGTCCTAAGATCCCCCAAAGTTTGCTTCTCCTTTGCTCCCGCACAGTGGAATGAATGTCTTTGATGGTTGTATGATGGCTCTCGTGTGGTAGAGGGAGATCAGACACGATGGGATCGTTCGTCGCAACAACCACCTCAAGAACCCTAACAGGTGCATGGTGATCATCTCGCTCTCCAAGTGACACACTATCTAAGGGCAATACAATGTCAATTAATAAAATACAAATTAATGATTTTTTAAAATGAAAAGTTTAATTTATAAATTTATAAGTTTAATTATATTTAATTTCATCAAATTAATTTTAAAGGCAGTTAAAAAACAATAAAAAAAATTAACATGTTTTTTTTAAGTTAAAGGTGGATGAGGAGTAATAGAAAAAAAATAATAGAGAAACTAGAGAGTTTTAATATGAAACAAACTCTCAACGATAAAGAATAAAATTTGTAATTTTAATTGAATTTAACTTAAGTGATGGTAAAGAGAAGTGTTATCCTTCTTATTTAGGGTTTACAAACTACTTTATAGTTAGTTACCATTTAAGACTATTTTTGTTGGAACGAAAAAAACACCAAAAATTTAAAAATAAAAAAATATAAACTCAAATAAAAAAATATCTTTTTAAGAAATAACTGCCAATGACAAACTTGTTTTTAGTTTTTTAATAATTCCCAAATACGTTATTCCCGAAAAGCCTCGAAGCCTAGACAAACGAGAGAGTATATATGTCCCTCGATAAAATAATTTAATTTCTAAACATAAAAATTAATAAAAAATTGCATACTAACACGTAGCATTATATTTAACGCATAAAATACCCTACAAAGTCGTGGCGGGAGGCGAGCTCGTCGAGCACTGTGACTAACATTCCGGCGTGTCGACCGTATTGAAGGGCCGGCGGGAAACCCGGGAGGACTACATACCATCCGATTACGGACACTCGACGTGATTTAGCGAGACGATATGGTTCCTGGTGTACAAGTCAAAATCTCGCGGCTCCCCGTAATCCGACGAGAGGAATGGCCGGGATTCCGTACCTGCCGTTAATAGTAGATTCGACAGCGACCATTTTACCTTTTTCACCCGCCAGGTAAATAATGGGGGTTAATAAAAGGGTTGCTCTACCCACTCACGGGTTGGTAGGTGTACTTTTACTGTAAGAAGAGGCGAAAGAGGTTTAGCTAAGTAAGAAATGCTGGAGTGTGAACACCATTGATTAGTAAAATGTGACATCAAATTTAACAGAAACTAATAAAAATGTTACAATGGATTGAACAGAAGTTTCACAATGATTTTTGTTGTTGTTGTTGTTTCTGACGGTAGTTGCAGCCCAAATAGTCAAAGTTTGGGCACAGTCTTCAAAGTATTTATTATCATGGTCTTTCTTTTTTTGTTTATGCTTCTGCAAGTCCCATGAATGAATTGAGTGAAGCCTGAGGATTTAATGCAGTGTTTGTGGCAGGATTCAGTATGGATTTGATGTGGAAAGAAATCCTGTGATTATAAATTCAGGTGTGGTTGATGTTGTCACTGGCAGCAGAGGTGTATGGTATTGGAATGTAAGGTTTGATTGATTGGTTTGATAAAAAAATTAGGTAGTTGGGCCTGTTAGTATTGAGGTATGTGCATTGTATGGTGATGTTAACTGTTTGAGATTGTTGTTATTGTTGAGTTTTTCCGGATGTATACACAGTGAATATATTGTTGTTGTTTTAGTTGGCAATGCTGTGTGCTGGCATGGTCTTTCTGGTTCAAAGTAGGTGATGTTAAGGGATATGAAATGGGTTGTGGTTTGTTTCAGGTTTTGTGAAGGATATGAATTGGGTTATGCGCAGTTCTGTATGAATATTGGGAGTCCAACTGGTTTATGTTAAAGACTTTGATGGCAGAGACTTTCTTGTTAAGTCAAATGGGCTGTGGGTCAGCCACATTCTGCAATGTCAGTAGATGATATTGCAATGTCTGTTGATTGAAACGCCAAACAGAGGTAAAAGCAAGAGTCTTGCAGTTATGGATTGGGTTTCTTGATTGAAATGCCAGAAGAATGTTGCAGTGGGTATTGAGCAAGGAGAGCTGATTTCAATCATGGATAGAGATGGTGAGTGCATTTTTGCTTTTTCTTTCCTTCCTTATTTTTCTTTTTGTGTTTTTGAGGGTTTATAACTTATTAGTAGATGGAGGAATTGGGTAGTGGGTCATTCAAGGTGGACAGACGGTACATGGTTTAGGATAGAATCGATGTCGAGAAGTAAAGAGGGTTTATTTATATTTTCTGGTTTCATTGCAGTCGGTTTAGTGTGAATGCATTTATCAGGGGAAGATGACATGGTTTCTTCGATGTTCACGGGGTTTATGAAGGATTGGAAGCCGTGATCATGGTGGATGCATTACTTTATGGTGAATGAATTGATTGCTAATAAAAGCGGGGAAATAGGCTGTGAGCGTCCCTGATCAGTTCAAGGTGAAGGATTCATTTTGTGTAGTTTTGAGGGGAGTAGCAGAGATGGGTTGTGCTTATTCAAGCATTGACAATGAGGAGCAGGTGGCAAGATGCAAGGAGAGGAAGAAATTGATGAGACAGGTGGTGAGTTCAAGGCATGAGTTCGCAGCAGCTCAAATGGCCTACTTACAAGCTTTGAGGAATGCTGGTGCAACCCTTAGGCAATTTGCCGAAGGAGAATCAATGGAGCTTCAGAGGACTTCACCATATCATCAGCTTCACCATTATCGGATCACGTTGCCCCCTTCACCTCCTCCTCTTCCCCCACCCCCACCACCTCCTCCTCCATTGTCTCTCACCCCTTCTCCTAGTTATGGATCTGCAACTTTTCCTTCCAGCATCCCAGTCCATCGAGCATCTGCAGATGTCCGTAACAGCAATGCTCAACCACCATCTCCTCCCAAAAATTCAACCTCAGACCAGCAATGGAACACTCAAGATGATTCTGACACTGAAGCTCCTACTCCACCACCGCCACCACCCCAAGGATCAGCATGGGACTTCTGGGATCCCTTCTGCGCCTCCTCTCCTGCCCGGGTTTCTGACAGAAGAGCCCCACATACATCAGAGAATGAACTAAAGAAACAGCAGCAGCACCAACAGCAGAAGATTGAAGAAGAGCAGTGGGATGAAACAATGACAGAATTTGATGATGAGCAGGAAACAGAAAATAGCAGACTGCCTGACAAATCCCCGGGACGTGAAACTGATGACAACTCCTCCATGGTAAGCTGGTACACTAAAGATTCTGATTTAGCAATGGTAATTCCCAGAAAGCATAAAAATCTTGGGGAGATTGTCGGAGAGCTGGATGACTATTTTCTCAAGGCCTCTGAAGGAGGTAAAGAGGTTTCAAAGTTTCTAGAGGCAAGCAAGGCCTATTTGCAGCATAATTTTGGCAAGTCCAAGAGTAAGATATCTATCACTCTAAATTCCACTTCGCTATATGTAGCATATTCTATACTATGTAGTTCTCTGTTTC
Organism: Picea glauca; assembly: GCA_000966675.3. Lineage (NCBI taxonomy): Eukaryota > Viridiplantae > Streptophyta > Pinopsida > Pinales > Pinaceae > Picea > Picea glauca. The sequence goes on from JZKD02S1989639.1 coordinate 163,324, forward strand.
ATTGAGCTTTGGTCATCCATGTACATTATATAATTTGCTTCTATCGTAATTGCCTTGCTCTCTATAATGTGAAGACGTTTGGATTAATTTTTGTATGAGATTCAAAGTTGTCAGGTTCCCTTCGGTCCAAATGAGAAGTTTGGTCTCAGCTTTTATAATCCATTGAAAGCAAACTTTTATGTCCCCCTTTTTAATTTAACTTGTGACACACTGGCTTAAACCGTAGAAGCCTCAGAAACATGACGTTTTCTCTGCTTTTCATGCCATCTTATCTTCTCTAGGGATGATAATTGTTGTCTAAGTTTACAATCTAAATCATGGTTCACATTTTCCTGTGAATACAAATATGAGATCACTCCGAAACTTCCACGATGCATGCATCTATATGTATATTTCTTGTGATTTTTAATTTTTTTTCTGATTTTGAATCTAGAATATGCTTGTTTTCTTTGAGCTAAAGAACTTCAATGGGGCTCAGTCAATTTGCTTGTATGTGCTACAGATAACAGTTACCGTTCTGCTAAAGTTTTCAGTGCCTTGTCCTGGAGTTGGTCTTTGAAATCACCTCTTGTCTGCAAAGATACAGTTGAAATCCTCAACACTGATGAACCTGATGCACGGGGAAGCCATTGCTGGACCTTGGAGAGACTTTATGCTTGGGAGAAGAGGCTCTATGAGGAAGTTAGGGTATTTGTCTTTCAGCTTGACCTCTCTCTCCTTACTTTCTTGATCCCATATATTGAACAGCTTCTTTTGTACTTAAATATTGTTGCCCACTTTACTCATACATAGTGAATGAAATCATTTGTTAGGTTTGCAGTGCCCAACAGTGCAAAGTCACAGAGTAAATCTTTGCTGTGAAATAATTTAACTAGCTGAATCCAGAGAAATTGCACTATTCTGACTCAAGATCTTGAAAACATTCAGAGCCTTTTAAAATCAAATACAGAAGATATTGAGGAAATTTTGCTATCTAAATTTGTTAGCTCTTAAAATTTTGTTTGAGGACTCTAGCATATTTCTTCATGTTGTGCTTTGATAGGCGTAGCTTGGTCTGATTGGTGGTTAATTTTCATCAGTTCTTTCTATGGCTTTACAGAGTGGAGAATCTGCAAAGATAATCTATGAGAAGAAACGGGCACTGTTGCGCAGTCAGGAATCAAAAGGTCATGAAGAAACAAAGATTAATAAAACGAGAACAACTATAGAGATACTGCAATCTCAGATACTCTATGCACATCAGGCCGCAGCTACAATTTCAAGCTCAATTTTGAACCTGAAAGAGAATGAATTGTACCCACAGCTTGTTGAACTTTCAGAAGGGTAAAAACGGGCATTTAACACCTATGAGTTTTACTACTTGTTCTTCATTACTGCTCTCCTTGAGCTTATTGCTTTGTGTTACTACAATCATTCAGTTGATTGCTTTCTTTTATTGGCCTCATTTAGTTGATTGCTTTGAATGTGCTTTGTTATCTTTTCCTTGGATTTGGTGATATTTAAATGTTTTAAAATTGTGACTGCTGAATTCAGTTGATAGATAGTGAACATGTATTTTCAATTCTTGCTAAGAGTACACGTTTCTGCTTGTGTTAGGGATTAGGAAAAGCCTTTATGCTCAGATATGAGTGCTGTCATTCAATATCAATACAAATTAAATGATTTAAGGCAGGTTCAAAGTGGATTCTTCAAAGTTTTTGACAAAGAAATGCCCATCCTTCATTTGGCAGTGCCATATTAAACTGCCAAGTTTCTTTATAGGCAACGAATCATTGCCAATATATGATACTAGCACCGACCGCGGGCATTCTGATCAACAATGTCATATGTTTTACTGCATTTCACTCTGCTTTACATAGGGAAGATCTAGATTGGTAATGTTTTAGGCACATTCCTTATTGGCATGCTACCATATGCTGGTTTTCACTGTTCCCCTTTGGCTGCTTATATTCAGTGTGCCGATGTACTATAATTTCATTCTTTCTGTATACCTGTTCWTAATGCTTCCAAACATTGTGTTTTCAGCAAGTTTTTGGGTTCTATTTGGATTTCACTTTCCTTTATTTCTGTCATMYCATTTTCAATTTGTCCTTCTGAAAAATYTATTGTCTATGTCATCATAGATGGAAAGGATAAAGACAAGCAAAGTMAAATAATTTAACAGAACACGTGGATGATTTGCAGGCTAATGAGGATGTGGAGGTCCATGTATGARTGYCATCTGGTCCAGAGCCATATTGTGCAACAAGTGAATCGCCTACACAATCTGCCAAGCACAGAAGCTACAAGTGATTATCATCAGCGGGCAACTATTCAACTGGAAAATGAGGTCACTGAGTGGTATAAAAGATTTTGTATTTTGATAAAAAGCCAAAGAAGTTACATGCAGACTCTAAGTGGATGGATGAGGCTTAGTCTCCACCAGCTTGAGAATGAAATAGAAGGAAGTTTAGAACCTCGCCCATCTATATCCGCTTTAGTGGAGGAGTGGCAGCAAGCTCTCGACAGGTTGCCTGACAAGGCAGCTTCTGAGGCCATAAAAAGTTTTGTTAGAATTGTCCATGCAGTGGTAGTACAGCAAGCTGAGGAACAAAAGCATAGGAGGAAATCAGAAAGACTTTCTAAACGGCTTGAGAAGAAATTGGCTTCTTTGCGGAGTTTGGAAACGAAGTACAAGGCTTCTACTCCGGACAAATCAAAGGAAACATCCAATTCTGGTTTGGGTCCCAAAGATCCTTTGGCACAAAAAAAGGCTAAAATTGATATATTTAAGAGAAAGGTCGAGGATGAGAACTCAAAGTATTTGAATTCCATCCGAATTACTAGGTCAATGGCCTTAAAAAATCTACAGACAGGCCTTCCAAATGTTTTTCAGGCTATGACTAGTTTCTCTAGTGCCTGCATGCAAGAATTTGAGGCCGTCCATAACCAGTCTAAGTCCTTTAAATTTTAAAATATGCTTATGTACCAGAAAGTTTAATTAGTTGCTTTACGATTTTTACAAAATTGAAAAAGGAAAAAAATCACCACAACAATACTTTAAAAGCTTTCACTCACAGATTCAAGTTCGGTCAGCTATGGTGATGCCACTTTGGGTCTAGTTCTTTAGCTGTATATACTTGAGCTGAAATCGTAAGTATGAGTGCTCTTGTTGTACATATTTGTTCCAAGCCGAGGCCCCAATATGTGCAGAATCCAGATTGTATTACTGAATATGCAATAGTTGTGTCAGTGATCCTAAGAAATAAATTCTGTATTTGATCAGTTAATGGGCCATGTGATCTTTCTTTGCTTCCTTTTGTCTCCTGCAGATAAAATTTATTGGGTTTTGTTATTGACTGGTTAGATTTATTGAAAAAGAAAAATTGTAACTTGATTTCTCCTCGATGGCGAGTCCAAAGGTTTGCAGAAGACTGCAATTTTTCCTATTACTCTCTTCATTTCTATGAACCAAAGAGATGGAAGAAAGGGAGTTTTGAATGTTTTACATGGGTAAACTACTAAACTCAAATATTGCAACTTGCAAGGAATAGCTAGCATGCAGACTCTATCAGATTCATGGTTGTGTACTCGCAATTATGGGAAAATTGTAAAGGTGCTGGCTGTGCTTTGAGATCGGTTGTTAGGTTTTCTCTTATCATATGAAGCATCTGAAACCAAATTAGACTCCTTATTCTGCTCCTCTTTTCTTATTGCATTAGTTTGTAGTTTGATTTGATTTGATTTTGAGTTGGCAAAGCTCAGGGCACAAATTGTGCTTCTGTGCAACACATAATGATTGATACCTTTTGGTATGTGTTGACGGGGATTCTCTGGAGAAATCTTTTAAATGGCCTTGTTTGCTCCTAATTATTTTCTTCAACAATCAAGGGAAAGACTTAAACTGAAAAGGTATGCTAATGTCACAGTTGCAAGTTCATCATCCAGGTATAGTGGGAGTAGTTGCAAGTTCATCATTCAGGTATAGTGGGAGAAAAACTTGAAAGGAAAAGGTATGCTAACATCATATGTACAAGTTCATCTTTCAGGTATATAGTGTCATGAGTTGTCAACAGAATCACTCTATATAATGGCTTGTATACTAGTTGTACAGTTTGAGTGGGTCTAATGGTGAAGAATGTGTATTCTCTTAAGAGGTCACAAGTTCAAATCCAGAGCGGGTAGGGTATGTACACCTCTGTGGACTTTACAATCAAATCGCTGTGCAGAGGGGGTCCCTTGTCCCACAAACAAGGGAGTGTCATACATCAATTTGATGTCTGACTTGGCTGTGAACTTATAATTAGATTATTATTATTTAGTGACCAAGGGCATAAATTTACACACCTGAAGAACATTTGATTACAGAGACTGTACCAACCAAGATAAAATAATATTGATAGATTTTGATGACTTTGACCTCTAAAAAAAACTTTATAGAATTTTGTATTGATCCATTGAAGTGTTACAAGTATGTACCAACCAAGATAAAATAATATTGATAGGTTTTGATGACTTTGACCTCTGAAGAAACTTTATAGACTTTTGTATTGATCCAATGAAGTGTTACAAACGTACAAGTATGGCAGTAACAAAAACAATCAAACCATCACTGCAATAACAAATGTTTTCTTCGATCTAAATTTGATTTTCATTTTGAGTTGGGAATCTAGGTGCTCAAAATTGGTGTGATATGCATTATTCGAAACACATATTTTGTAGGAAAATCTCCCTTTTCTAGTAAATGATTTGTGATTCATTCAGTGCATTTTCAAACCTTTTGAGTTCACGGATCCGATTTGGCGATATTCCGAAAAACTGTAAAAAATAATGGTTTTGGGCTGGAACTATAATCCTTTGCCAAAATTTGATCAGAGTTTCAATGGAAAAGTGATGCTGAATTTTATACATATGAATTGCGAAGAACACAAACTCTTTTGTTTTCATGTGGAAACATTTTTGATTAATTAATTTAATATAGAAAATAAATATAAACCTGAGACAAATTCTTTCTTTTATGTAAGATATGTATAAATACTTTTTATTAATCAATTTAATATGAAAAATAAACTTAAACCTTACCCAAATTGTATCTTAAAGTGAAAACTTTATCCATTATTTATAAAATAATCTTTATTATCCAGGTTAAACTTTTACTCTTGCTCTATTAAATTATTTTCAAGTCCAGGTTAAAAAACTTAGTTATCTATTTTCTAATTTAACTACAATTCCAGCGTGAAATCATAACTACAAGCTTAATTCTTATAATGACTTAAATCTAAATTTTTTCTTATTCTTCTCAATTTATAACATAAATAAAAGGAGTTGACTAAACTTTCTACCTTTTCATTTTTTTGGCCGGAATAGGTGGGCCGCACTACCTGATACGAGCAGGCCCAGATTAGCTGTTTTTATTTCAGTGGAGGGGTTTCTGTATGGCGGATGAAGTGTTAGATTACGATGGAGACGGTTTAGGTACGGAGGAGATCTTTTATTTTGACGGCAACAGCTCTGGAGGGCAGCTTCAAGAATGGTTCGGAGACATGCGGTTTGCCAGGGGGCGCAGATCTGGAGTTTGTACCTCCCAAGACCAGGATTCTTTCAATCCCAGATTTGCTAGGTCGAACAACGATTGGTAGATTTAGTGACAAAATAGTGAGTCCCTCTTTTATTAGGGTTTGGCTAGATTCAAATTGGACCGGTGTATTAGGATATCACCTAGAGTACCACACTTTGTGATCTGGATTTATGTAGGAATACAATGAAATACATAAATACACATAAATGCAGATATGCAGTGGAAATAAGATTTCATTTCATTAATAATAAATGACTGAAAAATGCTTACAGACAGAATGGAAATAAACTAGCTAGGGCGCTGGTAGCTTATCTATGAGAAGAGATGTGGCTACTGGTTTCTCAACTTTGTGTTACAATGGGACTCGAAAACATATATATTATTGATAAACAATGGAAAACCTTAAACATCCAAAAACCTAATCCTAGGAGATAAAACGTCAGAATATGGGCTCTGTTGGGGTAAATTGGTACATCAATTTCCCGGGGTCGTAACTTTGGCATACTATCTCCGTTTGACGCACATGATACATCGTTAGAAAGATCTATCCGAGGACTACATTGTTGACAACAAATATCGAGTCCGAAATGGATTGATATTTACTAGAGTATTCATGCCTAAAAAAACGTCGTTTAGGGCCTCAAAACAGCTTCAGAAGTTCAGGACTCGAAGAACTGCTAAAAATAGTAAATTGTGCTACAATTAAGGAAATTGAAAAATTGAAAGAAACAATGGTGTGGGTTCAAGTGGAATAGGTGGGTGGCCACCAATATCCACCTGGATCAGTCCTCCCCCCTTAGGAAGCAATGGTCCCCATTGCGTTGAGTTCCTTCATGAGATGAAGAAACTTTTGCTAAACTTGGTCCTTGGTGAGCCACTTGCCCTGGTGAAGGAGTTGGCCTGCTTTGACAACTCGATACAGCTGGATCCTCTGTTGGCGGGTGTTCTTGATCTATGTGTCCATAATTCGATCAGTGGTGGCTTGTTCCATGCAATCTGGGTTTAACTCTGTTGGTGTGGATTGTTCTGCCATGTCGGATGTGTCTAGTAGAGGTGCAAAGTAGGGTCGAAGGCGGTCCACATTGAACATTGGGTGCAGACCAAGGAATGGTGGAATATCGAGCTCAAAGGCATTGTCCCCTACAACTTTGGTGATGGTGTATGGCCCATATCGGAGCGGGCGAATCTTGCGGTAGGGTCCATCGAGGCGCTCCTTTTGTAAATGTAGCCACACTTTGTCGCCCACCTAGAAGTTGTGTGGCACCCGATGTTGATCATGTCGTTGCTTGTACTTAGCATTGGCTCTGTCCAAGATTTCATGAACCTGTTGGTGGATGTGCTGAATGCGCTCAATGAAGTTATTTGCCTTGTAAGCGTCAGACTGGACATGGGCTGAATCTGCCCGAGTAACCGCAAATGGCATGGCTACGTCAATGGGACATAGTGGCTGGAATCCTAAGCCCACTTGAAAGGGGTTGTGGCTAGTTGAGCTATGGAGACCCCGGTTGTCGCTGTGTTGTACATAGAGAAGGCTCTCATCCCATGTGCGTGGATGCTTTGAGTTGTACATGCGCAGAATGTGTACAATCATTCGGTTGACAACCTCTGTTTGGCCATCAATTTGCGGATGGAAAGCTGTGGACTTGGTGAGTTTGGTGTCCAACATCGACCAGAGGTGGATCAAAATGCACTGAGGAACCTGCTATCCCGATCTGAGATGATAGACTGTGGGATCCCAAAGTGTACCCACACTCGTTCAAAGAAGAGTTTAGCAGTGGCTTCTGTTGTGATATTCTTCTTGCAG
>JZKD02S1989639.1:170694-184491 GCA_000966675.3 Picea glauca
CCTGTTTATTGTAAAAAGGCCTTCAGAGCCTCATTGTAACCATCTTCTTGTGAATGAGCATAGTCATCACATCTCTTCTTAGAGATAAGCCACCACCATTCCAGCAAGCTTGTTTTCTGTTTCATTTTACAGTTTCAACTTATTTCCTTATTGAATAGAAAACTAGTTTTACTGTATCTCTATTATTACGTGTTAAGAATATTTTAATAATCTGTATTCATTTCATTTTGCTCATAAAATATGGATCAGTGGTATCAGAGCGGTCTTCTCCTTGTCATCTTAATGCATGTCCCTGACGAGGTCAAGGTACAAAGAATTGGGTCTCGAGCTTGTTTATCTTAAGGAAAAAATATCTCGCATGCCCAAGCGACATCTCATGGCAGGAGAAAAGAAAGATGACATGACATGAGATCCTTTCAAAATGTTGCTTGAGGAAGACCTCACGCAACAAAGGAATGAGATGACAGAAAGTTTCATGCAAATCCTTCGACGACTACCAACAGGCGACAAATCTTCCTCGAGCGGAGGCGTCGCCCCCTTCAAGGTACAAATCAACTTCGATATTCCTATATTTGAAGGTCAGATAGACGCAAATGATATAGACAATTGGTTGAATCTACTAGAAGGGTATTTTTCTGTCCATAACTTTTCGAATAGAGAAAAGATTACTTTTGCGCTCCTCAATGTCATTCCCCATGTCAAAGATTGGTGGGAAACTTTTTGTGAGCAAAAGGAAACATAGGAACCCTCATTATTTACAGTCACGGCCACCTGGGAATCCTTCAGGGATGCTATTAAGGAAAAATACTACCCCGTCAGAAGTCATGATGACTTGTATACCAAATGGATCACACTGTGGCAAGAAAGAGACCAAGCAGTGCCAGAGTTCACAAATATCTTCCATACCTTGCGCACCAAGCTGAGAATCAAATATTCAGAGTGGAATATGGTACTCAAGTATTGTGGTGCTCTGCATAGATACATCTAGATTGAAATGGAATTTATGGAAATCTCGTCCTTGGGTGCGACCTACCGATATGCTGTCAAAATCGAGCAGAAGATCAAACAAAAGATGTGGCAATTTGGGCCTGGGAAGCCCTCACAGCAAAATCTAGGAAATGGCGGCCCCAACCTACAGAAAAAAGGACAAAGCAAAGGTGGACAATATCAGGAAAACCAATCCAAGCCGCAAGCAAAGAAGGAGATTGGAAATACAAAGAAAGATATCGGGAAGTGGTGCGACTTCCATAAGATCCCTTGGCATAACACTGTTGAATGCCACTCAAAGTAGTCGTTGGTGGCTGAAGTGAAATCCTCTGAATCGTATGCGGGTTCTGAATCTGAGTCAAAACCAAAAAGGGGAAGACAAATCATTGACGCATAACCTAGTGCAACCGTTGCTACCACCAAGCTCCAACCTAGTAAACCAGATGAGACAGAAGAAGGAGAGCGCCTCTTCCATTCACAGATGTGGGTAAAAGGCACCCTGCTGCACTTCATCATTGATAGTGGTAGCCAGAAGAACCTCATCTCAGCCGAGGTCATCAAGCGACTAGCCCTGCCGACAATGCCGCACCCACAACCCTACACCATTGGATGGCTCTGCAAAGGAAGCAATCTCCGCGTCAACCAATAGTGTCGACTGTTGTACGACATAATTCCCTTCAAAGACAAAGTATTATGTGATGTTGCTCCTCTCGAAGTTTGTAATTTTCTTTTGGGCCAACCTTATTTATGGAAAATTCATGTTGTATATGATTCTATGCCTCGTAGTGTTATTATTACTGTGAACAAGAAATTGTACAGGATACCCAAGGCAGTCCCTCCTAGTGCTATTTCCTTGATCTCTGCCAAGCAATGCAGGAAGGTCATCTCTCAGACCGGGAAATTTTTCTTCTTTTTGATTTGCTCTCAGAGTGAGAAAAATATCGCAGCGACATCCAAAGCCTTTGTGGCCGATCTCTCCACACAACAAAAGCAAGTGGATAAGGTGGTGGAAGAATACTAAGATATCTTCTCCTCTCCTATCGAGGTACCTTTGGACTGCCAGGTCAAGCATCCCATCGATCTAACCCCAGGTGCACCGCAACCCAATGGGCCAGTCTACTGTCGCTTTCTATTAGAAAATGAGGATATCAAGAGGCAGATCCAAGAACTTCTCCACAAGGGGAAAATCTGCCCCACCTCATCACCTTGTGGGAGCCCAATCGTGTTGGTGCAGAATAAATACAGGACCTAGCGACTCTGCATTGATTACCGAGCCCTAAATAAAATCACAGTCCGAAACTGGTACCCGATTCCCTGAATCGACGACCTCCTTGATCAGCTCACGGGGGTAAAATACTTCAGTAAGATTGATCTGAAGTCTGGCTACCACCAGGTCCCAATAGAACATAAGGTCTTTTTGAATGGTTGGTCATGCCCTTTGGTTTGAAAAATTCTCCAACAACATTTATGAGGATGATGGACAATATCCTACGACCTTTCACCAATATTTTTATAGTGGTGTATCTGGATGACATCCTCATCTACAACAAGACTTGGGCGGAACACTTGCAACATATTCAACAGTTTCTGCACACCCTGCGACAACACAAATGATATGAAAACTCTGAAAATTTTTCCTTCGGCATGGAAAGGGTCCATTACTTAGGCTATGTCGTTGATCAACATGGTGTGCATGTGGATCCAACCAAGATCCAAGTCATCTGTGACTCGCTAGCCCCAACCATACTCACTAAAATTCAAAGCTTCTTGGGCCTTGCCAATTTCTATCACAGTTTCATGTTGGGATTCTCTTATATCGCATGGGCTCTCAACCAAGTAACCATGGGTGGCGATAAGGAAAAATTTGTGTGGGGCTTGTCCCAAAAACAAGCCTTCGATGACTTGAAGAAGTGTTTGTGCTCATCCCTAATACTTTCATTATCGGACCTGCAACATCCCTTTGATATCGAGACAAATGCTTCAGACTATGTTGTGGGTGTTGTTCTCACTCAACATGGCCACCCCGTGGCATATCATAGTGAGACACTATTGGTGTTGTCCATAAGTACCATACTTACGACAAAGAAAATTATTCCATTGTGTAAGCATGCCGCCAGTGGAGACATTACATTCTTGGGAAGGAGGCAGTCATCCAAATTGATCTTAAAGCCACTACAGTTCATGTAGACCCAAGCTAAATTGCAGAATGACTACTATCATAAGTGGTCAACATACTTACAAATGTTCCACCTCAACATCAAGTATAAAATAGGAAGTACCAACCAATTTTTTTATTTCCTCAGTGGACCTCCAGTCGCGGCACTCACCACGGAGCTAGACTCTTACGACCACAAGACCTTCGAATGGCCCCACCTCTACGAGACACACCCTGACTTCTCCACCACCTATCAAATGTTGGGCGCCAACTCAGTGGTCGCTAATTTCCATCTTCAGGATGGGATGTTGTGTCATCTGGGCCATCTTTGTGTTCCATCAAGCGAGTGCACGACTCTGATTTGGGAATCTCACTAAAATCGAGTGGCATGACACTTTGGCATCGAAAAGATAGTGGTAGTGCTGCAAAAACATTTCTATTGGCCGAAACTTTGACAAGATGTCGAAAAGTATATATGGTCCTGCGTTGCCTGTGCTATTTCCAAACCGACCACTAAGAAACATGGCCTCTACACCCTTCTGCCTACTCTTAGAAGGCCATGGGAATCCATCTCAATGGACTACATGTCAAGCATCTCGTCCACCAAGAGGGGAAATGACTGTGTTTTTTTGGTTGTTGATCGCTTTTCCAAGATGGCAATTCTAGTCACCTGCAAGAAGAACATCACAATAGAAGCCACTGCCAAGCTCTTCTTTGAACGAGTATGGGTACATTTTTGGATCCCACAAACCATTATCTTAGATTGTGACAGTTGGTTCCTCATCTCATTCTGGTCGATCCTCTGGTCACTGTTGGATGCCAAGCTCACCAAATCTACTGTCTTCCACCCCCAGACAAATGGCCAAATTGAGGTCATCAATCGGATGGTCGTACATATCCTGCGCATGTACAATTCAAAACACCCACTCATATGGGATGAGAGTCTTCCCTATGTCTTGCATAGCTACAACCGAGCCCTGCATAGCTCAAATGGCCACAACCCCTTTCAGGTGGGGATGGGATTCCAACCATTGGGCCCCATGGATGTTGCACTACCCCTGGCGACCACCTCGACTGAATCATCCCCTGGTCCACCAGAAGCTGACAAAGCCACCCGGTTCATTGAGCAGATCCATCACATCCACCAACAAGTTCAGGATATTCTACATAAGTCTAATTCCAAGTACAAGCAACACCATGATCAACATCGGGTGCCACATAAGTTTCAGGTGGGAGACAAAGTTTGGTTGCATTTGCAGAAAGAACACCTTACATGGCCCCATCGGAAGCTTTTCCCACTCCGTTATGGGTCGTACACCATCACCAAGGTTGTGGGTGATAATTCTTTTGAGCTCAACATTCCCCCTTCCTTGGTCTGCATCCAGTCTTCAACGTGGCTCTCCTTCGACCATATTTCCCATCATTATTGGACACCTTAGAGATAGTAGAGAAGTTGACACCAACATAACTCAACCCTAACTGCATGCAACAAGAATCCAGTGACCATATTGTGGACACACAGATCAAGGGCACTCGACAACAAATGATCCAAATTTATCCAATCGTCAAAGTAGGGCAACTCCTACACCAAGGCAAGTGGCTCACCCGGGGCAAAATTCAACAGAAATTTCCTCATCTGATGGGGAAACTCAACGCAATGGAGACCATTGATTCCTAAGGAGGGAGGATTGATCCAGGTGGATATTGGTGGCCACCCAGCTATTCCACTAGCTCGAAAAACAATTTTCCACCTTGGCATATTTTTGACAGTTTTTCGGGTTCCAAACTCCCGGGGCCGTTTTGAGGCTCTAAACGACATTTTTTGGGGATTTGGGGCCGAAAGACTGCCAAGGGCACTGACCTAGGCTAGTCAAAAATTGTTCTTCTCGGTTAGACCTCTCCAACGAGATATCGGGCATCTAAAACGGAGATCGTATGCAAAAGTTACGACCTCGGGAAGTTGATGTACTAACTTACCCAAATGGGGCCCAAATGACTTTTGGCGCTTCATCTCCTAGGGTTAGGTTTTTGGATGTCTAGGGTTTTTGACATTCTTGTTTATTGTAAAAAGTCCTACAGAGCTTCATTGTAACCATATTATTGCGAATGAGCACAATTGTCACATCTCTTCTTAGAGATAAGCTACCACCATTCCAGCAAGCTTGTTTTCCGCTGCATTTTACAATTTCAACTTATTTCCTTATTGAATAGAAAAATGGTTTTATTGTATCTTTGTTATTATGTGTTAAGAATATTTTAATAATCTGTACTCATTTCGTTCTACTCATAAATTCCAGATCAGATTCAAATCTCATGATCCAATAAGGAGGAGTCGCCTCCCCAGGACTATTCATAGAGATGTACAAAGCCTGATTTGTGTCCAAAGGATTCTCCCAACAAGAGGGAGAAGACTATGACAAGACACTTTCTCCACTAATCAGAAGAAGTATATATAGAACACACATGATTCATTAAAATAAGTCGATGCAATATGATATTCAAAGGGAGCAGGTATGAAATCCATGTATTTGAGATTGAGTTATCTCCAATGCTAGTTGGTGTAGTATATGAGTCGGGCCATGGAGACATGACTACAATAGAAGATTGAGTTACCTCCAGAGAAAGAGGATAAGCTACCCTCAGTGCCAGTTATTGATCCACTCTTAGTTTCATATGAAGTTTTTGTTGTGATAAATAGAGGAGCCACTCTCAAATATCAAAAACTACAAGTGAAAAGTCCCAATTCCAGAAGGAACAAGTTGCAAAGAGAGTAGAGGACATACTCTCAAATAATGAGACAGTTAGTGCTTTGCAGAAAGAACATAGAGCCAACACATGATTGTTTTGATTGATTTGCATTTGAGCAAGTGTACCAAGTTGGTACAATGTGATGTGAAAGTTTGGTTCGAAGAACAAGAGGACATATATATGTTTTGCAGTGAAAGACATGTTCACCTAATTATGGAAAATCATGTGATGAGGTACCTAAAAGGTACAATCGATTATGGGCCCAGATATATTTCGGGCGTGTGATATAATATTACAGATTCAGAATGGGCAGATAGTGTCACAGACTGGAAAAGTACATCCAGATATTGCTTTAGTATGGGATCAATTGTGATCTCGTGACTTAGTGAGAAGCATACCTATATGGAATTCAGTTCCACATAGGCATAGTATGTGGTAGCATGGTCATCTTGTGGCGAAGCAGTGTGGCTTTAGAAGTTGATTGCAAAATTGTTTAATATCGAGTTGGAGGAAACCTGTTTCTTTTATGAAAACCAGAGTTGCATAGAGTTGTTAGTGAACCTAGTGTGCCATGACAAGTCCAAGCATATCAAAATCAAGTACCATTATATCCGAGAGATGATACATAAGGGAGCAGTAAATCTCCAATATGTTCCTACCGACGAGCAGGTAGTAGACATATTGACTAAGCCTCTATCAAGAGAGAAATTTGAATACTTCAAAGATGAGCCTTGTGTGGTCCAAAAGGATTTTCCCTCATGAGAGGGAGTGATGTGTTCCCCAGTAGTGGGAGTGATGTGTTCCCCAATAGCGGGAAGTGATTTTTTCCCCGATAGCGGGAAATGATGAAATCCCCAGTAGAGGGAAGTGATGTAATCCCTAGTAGATGGAAATGATGTGATCCCTAGTAGAAGAAGCTACCCCAATGCAGTGTGGTAACCCCATCAGAGGCTGGTACGCTACCCCAATGCAAACTGTTATGCTACCCCAAGGTAGGTTGGTAACCCCAACGTAGGCTGGTACACTACCCAAGTGTAGGTTGGTAACCCCAATGCAAGATGGTAGACTACCCCAACGTAGGTTGGTAACTCCAACGCATGTTGGTATGCTACCCCAACGGAGGTTGGTACTCCAACGTGGGATGGTATGTTACTCCAGTACAAAAGGCTGGTGAAAGTGCAGAACTTCTTATGATATATAGATCTGTGATTGATAACAAGACAATGACCGAGTATGCATAAGTGTAGAAGCAACAATGATGACTGTGACAAGAAGAATACCTTTGTTTATAAGAGGGAGTGTTGAATATGGAGTATCTTTGGAAGATATCCTTCTTGTATTTGACCAAGACAAACCCTAAATAATATTATTATATTATATTTGTTAATTAGGCCCTATTGTGCCTTTGTAAAAGTCGACCCTATTGTGCCTTCACATGTAAAACATAAAATAAAAGGGTAAATTAATAGGTCGGCCCAAACCTAATTTTAGGCTGGCCAAACCACTATTTATAAAGGAGGCTAGCGCCTCATTTGTACTCACTCACTGGATTTGTAGCCAAGAAGAAAAGTGCACAAGTTTTAGAGGGAGACACTGCAGCAACTAGGAGGTGACTTGGTGGAGGGTTTTGGTATATGTCTTGGATATATCTTGGTTAAGTGGTGTGATACTCTTCCCTAGTCAAGGGTTAGAGGAGGATCTTCTAATTTATTATTTCTCTCTTGGAGAGAGACATTGTTCTTGGTTGGTGAATCTATATTGAGGAAGTTTGTTGGGTTTTTCCCCTTAGGGGTTTTTCCTAGGGTAAATATTGTGTATGTTGTGAATGTTATTCTTCTAGTGATCCTTTATATGCAGTTATTGTGTTAATGGTTTAATAAGTAAAATAACATTAATCTAGTTAATTCCTTAAGACGTAAAAATCAACACTTTAGACTTAGAATCTTTGTTATTTTCTTGTTTTTATTTTAATAATCATTTGCATGCTCTTTCTAACAAAGTCTAAGTATTTTATTTTATTTTTCTAAACCTTATATATTTTTATTACCCACATTTGATTATGCGACGTGCCCTTCAAGATGCACCTCCGTGCTCCAAGGGTGCCACTCGCCTTTGACTAGTTTTGGAATTTCGCCTGACACTTGTAGTCAACACTCCACTTAGTCGACCTTGTGAGAGACTAAGGTATTATAAGGAATAAGGATTTCACCTTATTGTCTTCCCCTTAGAATTATTCACGAGC
The DNA here is from genome assembly GCA_000966675.3 of Picea glauca. Taxonomy (NCBI): domain Eukaryota; kingdom Viridiplantae; phylum Streptophyta; class Pinopsida; order Pinales; family Pinaceae; genus Picea; species Picea glauca. Next base: position 178,827 of record JZKD02S1989639.1, read on the forward strand.
GACTGTCTCAGTCTATCCTCACAACATTGTGGACCTCTCAGAACAAGGTTATCATTAACCATGTGTTCAGGGCATGGTGGGAGTGCTAGTAGACTATGATAGGGATGTTTCCACACCTCTCTCTCAACTGTTTGGTTTTTGTGAATGACCCCTTTACTCCTTATGTGAGTCGGATTAGAAAGCATCATTGAGCCTGCATCCACTAACAAGAACACTATCAATAATCCATATACATAACATTCATATTGAAATCATCATATAATCACATGCGTGTAAATAAAATACTCAAAACCAAATAAAAATCCACTCCATGATTCAATTTGGAGTCTAAGGGAGTCCGTTGATGCCATTAGCATCATCAACCTGTCATGTGTCCTCCACACTTAGGGGAAACTCATCAATAATACATGTCAATATACATGCATCTAAAAATTAACATATAACCAAAATGACATCATAACGTAACTCATAATCAAAACATAATCATAATGTATCATAACCATATCACTTTCTCACAAGTGTCCTCAAAGAATAAGCCAATATAAAATGTGCTCAATAGAATTGGATGTCACACATAGCAATGTCCAAGGAGCTTAGGGGTTGGGGGATAAATAACATTTTTTGGTTCAACAGAGCTTGTGGAGGCTTATTCACAACAAAATACTTTGGGGCAGAGTGATGTTATCAAAGTATTTAGCAAGAATGACGATTGAAGAATGGTTTCACATGCCAAGGAATTATATGTCAAATAGCTCGATGGTGTGGAAAGGATTAGTTAATGATTTTCCTCTTATCGGTGAATGAACTATCTGGAGATTAGGAAATGGAAAAAGCATTCGAATCGGAGAAGATATGTGGGATGGAGTGGGAAATACTTTTAAATTCTCTGATTATCTAGTGTTAGTCCTTTGCAATAATGGTATCTTTTATCCTTGGGAAGTGAAGTATCCAGGACATGATCTAACAGGATGGAGCGAATGGATATTGACAAAAGTGTTGGGTCTAGACGGGGAAAAATCAGTGGAATGGGGATGTTAAGTGGGTAATCTTAGATCAAATTTCATTTCCCTCCGGGAGGAGGAGGACGACTCCTTGTGTTGGTCGAAAAATGCACAGTCTAGCAATTATGTGGTGAAGCTCGGTTATAAAGACTTGGAAAAGGAAGAATTTACGGGTGAGAGGTGGTGGTGGTGGATAAAAATATGGAGCATGCATTATTTTCTAAAGATGAATATTTCTTTGTGTTTATATCTCAATTAGAATCTCCTTACATGGGACATTGATCTCAGACGAGTTTGGGTTGGGCCCAATAGATGCTCTCTTAGTAGACTTGATGTTGAATCGTCTCCCCATCTATTCCTCCACTATTTTTATGCACAACAAGGGTGGGGAATTGTCTCCTCTCATTATAAAGTCATTTCTTAGGTTCTTGGTGGTAGTACGAAAGAGTGGCTCCTCATCTAGAAAGGAGAGCAAGCTATAAAAGCATTGGGATCTCTTCCATGTTTTTTTGTATACTTCATCTAGTGGGCTCGAAATTTAAGCATGTTCCAAGAAAAAATTATCCCTTCTGAAGTGGTGTTTGGTCTCATTTTTAATCTATCCATCAAAATCAGGTGTGGGAAAAACTCTTGCAGGAAGTGGAATCCTTTAATGCCATTGTTATTAGAAGGTATCATGTGGGGATTTTTCAATGGGTCCAATCAGGGGCATACCCCTCATTGTCGAGTTGGGGTCGTTTTGATTATCTCATGAAAGCAATTTTTTAAGGTAATATATGCTCCAGGAAGTGGATCAAACATGAAAGAAAAATTCTCAGTGTTGTGGGCGATGCATTTTATGGTCAAAATTTTAAATCTTGGAAATAATCAAGTAATGGGAGATTCCAAGGTAGCAATTAATTGGGTAAATGGAAAAGTGTAGATTTAGGTGGTAAGGATTCGAACTATGTTGAATCAAATAAGTTCTTTCCTCTATGATATGGATTGTTCTTCTTTTTTGCATATTTACAGAGAACTCAACTCAAAGGCGGATGATTTGTCTAAGGAAGCATTGGATTTGGAAGAGGGTGTCCTTATCTCTTAGGATTTTTTTGAAGGACAACTTTGCGAGGAGGTGTCTTTTCTCCTTTAGTTATTCATGGTTTTTTTAATCTATTATTATAATTTTGTAAACTTGATTCATAATGATGTTATTACAACAAGCAAGAAAAGACTTTGAATGTACAACTGAAAGTTTGATGGAATAATACTTTTGTGGTGATATGGTTAAAAAGTACTTGGAGGAGAGGAATAATTTTTTTTGTATAGACATGTATGAAGATAAATGAGAAGTCCCTAAAAGGACGAAAATATGTATATTCACTTATGGAATATAATTTTTTTTGTTTTTGGAAAAAAACAATAAAACAAATTTAAATAAATAGATCAATAAGATAAACACTCAAGATAAATTGTGGAAATGAAACAAATTTGCAATACAAGAGCCTTTGCATAGTCCCTGCAATCACCATGTCCTTCCCTTCCTACAAAATAATTATCTTTGTATGAACTTTCAACTATATAACCACCCATGGTCATCAATGGGGTAAACACACTTAGCATGAATCCTTGTACTTAGGTCACAATCACCAAATATGTTCACCTTGTCAATGACATAACTTATCTATAGGATGCATTTTTTATGCTTTCGATGCCACATTCTATTCATTTCCAAAAATATAGTGCTCCCATTATTGGCATGCCTAGACAATGTAATAATCTCTTTATCATAGGTGGGGTATTTCTAAACCATGTCTAAGACTGACTCTTTGTGATAGGGAAGCATATGTCCATGTTGGGTGAGGATTGCACCATCTACATAATTTGAGGCATTTTTCTCAATTTTGAATGGTTGTTGTAGCTTCAAAAGAATAAGGATTGTTTTCAAGCAAAGTTGATGCATCAATGCCTTGTGTTTTTTGTTGTGTCTCGACCCAAACAAAATTGGCCTTTACTCCACCCTTTCTCACTTGGTTTTGGGCCCAAGCAATGTGGGAGAACCCCAACATGAACTGTTGGAGTTACTTCACACAAACCTAGGATTTATTTTTCCTAAGGTTTTTCCTATGCTTATTAGTCTTTATCTAGTCTCCTAAAGTTTAGGGAGAATATTCTCTTCAGTTTTCACTTCAGTTTGACTAGTTGAGTGGAGTCTAGATGCTGCATTGGTTTTTTCACCATGCAACATTGGGATCATCACCAACTAATGTGCATTTTCCTTGGGATCATCACCAGAATAGTTTATTACCCATGATTCTCTGATCTCCTCCTCACTTCACTATGTTTCAATCAGTTAAATGAAGACTAGTAGACTAGTTAACTGAGTTAGGTGCCAGTTCACTCTCGTAATTGCTCGAGAGACTAGACAAGGTGGAAGTTCACTCCTGTAACTGTTGATGTGTGTCCAGATCACTCTAGACCACCACTATGGTACATTGACTTCACCTCCAGTGTGCATTTGTTGAGTTATACAGAGTATATCATGTGTAAATTATTCATTATTCATTACGATTAATGAGAATTATTCCATTCTTTCTCTCTTGCTTCTTCTTTCTCAATTTATCTCTACAAATGTGTGTGGTATTTTCTAGATAGATGTATTATGTGTAGGTTCAAAACATTTAATTGGTATCAGATCTAATGGACTGTTAAGAAAATCTGCACCAAATTATTTTTTGCAAGTACCAAAGATTGAAGACAACGGAAAAATGGAATTCCCAAAAGAATTCATTCTTACACCTTACAACTTCTTTGCATGGAAGGAGAAGATGGTCATGCATATTCAAAGCAGAGGATCGTACAGGTTAAACATGAATACAGAGACAAAAGAAACATCATACATAGAAAAATCCAAGTATCTAAATCGAATGGATGAAGCATTCAAAACAATTTGCAGTCTCATTTCTCTTGATCGCCTTTTTCACATATCTTCCTGTAAAAACCCCCAATGAAGCCTGGACCACCATGGGAGGGATATTTGAAAAATGGGATGATATGAGGGGACACATGATCAAGGTGGAATTGCTCACATTGGATCCAAAACGCTTCGACAAACTCCAAGATTTATTTACAAAATACAAGTATTTATTGTCACAACTCAAAGCTTGTGGGGTTGATAAATCTAAGGAGGAGAAACAAATGGTTATCACCATTCTCTCCAAAATTGGTCTTGAATTCTCCATGTTCGTATCCACATTCCATTCATTCAAATTCACCTATAGCCACCTGGAAGATGCCTTCTCTTGAGGAATTTATCGAATCCCTAACACAAGAGCAAAGCAAGCTCATCAACATGAGAAAAATCAAAGGCCCAAGGGAGCATGCACTTATTGTGCAAGATGGAATCCATCAATATCATAAATATAAATATAAATACAAAAGGAAAGATCATGCAAATTCGAATAAGGAAGGGTACTCAAAACCCTTCACCGATGCCTCCGGATCCAAAGGTGGAAAGGGAAGAAAGGGAGAGAAATGCACATACTTCCATAAAGGATTCAATCTAGAATCCACATGCATGCAAAACAAATAGATCGAATGACTAAAATAATTTATCAAAATAAACTTGGAGATCACATCCCGAACGTGCCAAGAAGAAGAATCCAGAAGATTAGAATCCCAATAAAGGTAATTCTAGCCATGCCTTGATTTCCATCAACTCCTCTCTCGATGCTTGGATCGTAGATTCAGGAGCATCACATCACATGGATGCCACAAAAGTAGTTTATTATTCATTGTATGCATGCAAAGGTCCTTCTATTCTTATGGGGGACAACTCTCTAGTCAAGGTCACCAAAAAAGGAAGGATTGAACTCACCAACGGAAGCTTCGAGAATGTGTTGTACGTTCCCAAACTTTTCGTCAATCTTGTCTCTGTGTATCAGATGACAAATTATGGCATTAGAAAGAAAGTCATATTCACACCTAATGCAGTGGACATCTATGACATGAAAACCAATTCTAGGGTTGCTACCGATGAGGTAAGTCATCAATCTAGATTGTATATATTTTATGAATTTATTGAACCAGATTCTGCTTTACTGCTTACCCATGATGATGAAAGCAGTAGGATATGGAACGAAAGGTTACGACATTTGAATTTCAAATATATGCAACAAATTAGCAATCAAATATTGGTTTATTGTTCAACAACATAGGTATTCCAACAGAGGACGAACACCTTCAGTAACCACTCACATAACCGGATCAAAGATCAACACACCAATGTTTTCACGTGGTAAAACCCCTACGGGGAAACATCCACGGCTGCAACCAACGTGGCCACTCAAAGAAGTTTATTAATGCAAAGAAAAATATTACAGAGAGATTTTACAACATAGTTTCTCACAATCGATCATTGACAAATGACCCTCCATGCTATTTAAATAGAGATCATGGACCAATCGGGTGGTAATCCACAGATAAATGGTCGTTAAGATCGAGGAGAGTATGAACTGTCAGATCACTCTATGTCGGGAACATATTGTGACCACCGGATTTCCTAACTAAAAATGCATACTAAAGAAACACACTAGAAAACACACTTTTACCTAACGACACAATAGACCAAGTAGATCTTAACTAACTCCTAAGTGTCTAAATATCCTTACATCCCCCTTAAGAAA
>JZKD02S1989639.1:193445-204690 GCA_000966675.3 Picea glauca
GTTTTGACATATACCTACTCAAAACTCCCATTGCATGTGCAATGTCTAGTATAGTACATACCATTGCATACATCAAACTGCCAACCACACTAGCATACAAAACATAGGACATGACCTCTTCCTCTTCATGTGCCTTGGGACTCTGATCCACAAAAAAATTTACACCTTTAGGAATAGGGATCATGACCGGTTTACATTCATGCATATTAAACCTCTACAATATTGTCTTGACATATTTCCTATGATTTAACCAAAGTTTCATTTTTTCTTGATATCTTTTATTTTCCATGCCCAAAATGAAATTTGCATCACCAAGATCCTTCATGTCAAACTTAGAGGACAACTGAGTTTTCACATCCTGAAAAATCTCCTCGTTGTTTCTTATCAACAACATATCATCCACATACAAGATCAAATAAATAAGATGATCACCAATTAATTTTAAATACACACAATGATCCACTTTTCTCCTTGTGAAGCCAAGTCCCAACATATAAGTATCAATTTTTTTATAATACATCCTTGGTGATTTCTTTAACCCATACAAGAACATTTTCATCTTGCATACCAACTCTATTTTTTCCCTTGACAACAATGTTTTATTGTTTCTTCATGTAGATTTCTTCTTCCATATCCCCATGTTGTCACATCCATTTCTTCTAATTCAAAATCAAAAGCAACATCAATTGATAAAACAAATCTAATTGAAGTTAACTTGGAAACAAGAGAAAAAAATCTCACCAAATTCAATTCCCTCTACTTGGGAATACTCTTTTTCTACGAACTGAGCTTTGTATTTCTCCACTTTTCCTTATGGATTCAAATTCTCCTTAAACACCCATTTGTTTCCAATGGTATTTCTTCCAATTTACAACTCCACTAGATCCCGAGACTCATGGCCTTTATCCAGAGTTTTCAGCCTTTGAATCCACTTCCTCCCTAACAGTTCTAGGATCATATTTAGTAATAAGCAAAGGAAAATTTGAATGAAAATTAGGTGGAATATACCTTTCCAGTTTCCTTATTTCTCGAACCAATCTCCTCAATACTGCAGTACAAGGATCTTGATCTTCTTCTTATTCTTGTTCTTCTGTAGAGTTTGATTCATTATCATTCAACTCAAACTCTATTTTCTCTGGTTCTTCTTCCCTTGGTAGGAATTCATGTTTGAAAACATCTTTGATTTCTCTAAATACCACATTTCGGCTATACAGTACCTTTTTATTTTCTAGGTTCCAAAGCTTAACCTTTCAAAACATCTTTATACCCAATAAAGATATACTTTTCATCCTTTTTATCTAACTTACTCATGTTTTCCTTTGAAAGATGAACATAGGCATCATAGCCAAAAACCGTGAGATGTGTGAGAGAGGGTTTCTTACCATTCCATACCTCATATGGCATTTTTTCATCCATTTTTTATGAGGATAATCAATTGACTAGGTAACATGCAATACCCATTGCCTCTACCCAGAATTCATGTCCTAACTTGGCACCACTGAGAATGCACCTTGTTTTTTCCATCGACGTCTTATTCATCCTTTCTGCAACTCCATTCTATTGAGGTGTATATGAAGTAGTATTTTTCCTTTCTATACTTCACTTCTTATAGAATTATTCAAATTTATTTCCGCAGAATTCTCTACCATTATCCATCTTCAACACCTTAATTCTCTTCTCTATATGATTCTCCACAAGCGTCTTAAACTCTTTGAATTTGTCAAAGACTTCTAATTTATTCTTGAGGAAAAAAATCCAAGAATTCCTTAAGAAGTCATCTATAAATGAGACATAGTACACATATTTTTTCCAGTGATGGAACCGATACAGGTCCAAACACATCACTATGCACCAACTGTAAAATTTCCTCTTCCCTCATTGCACTAGAGCGAAATCTTACCCGATTATGCTTCCCAAATATGCAATGTTCACAAAAATCAAAATCCAAAGAGAAATTTGTCATACCTTCAACGATACCTATACTGTGTAGTACTCGAAGGCCATTCTCTCCAATATGCCCCATTCTTTGATGTCACAACATAGTATTTTCTCCAGAGACTATAAGATTTTTTTCTTCTTCAGCTCCAATCTCAGGAACAATAAAACTATTGCACATGTCACATAGTGCTTCCTAGCATCTTATACAAGGTTCCAATCTAAACTCTCTTCAACAACACCATTTCCCCTTGAACCATCCTACAGGTTTCTTTTTCAAATATTTTTTTTACCCCTGCATAATCCATTTTTCTTACAAAAATCAAATTTTTGGCCAACCTTGGGATGTGTAGAACACTAGGGAGTGTTCTAATCCTTCCATCCATGAGCTTCAACTTGAATTTTCCTCGTCCTATGATTTTTGTTTTTGATTCATCACCTCCATCATACCTTTTATATTTGAAAAACCACTCCTTGTGAGGAGTCATATGAAAGGATGCACCTGATTCAACTACCCACTCCTCATGATCTGCATGTGTGCTTGAAGAATCCAAGTACACATCCCATCCTTATTTCGTGAAGGTTTTTGTTTCTGTAGAAGGAACATCATCAGATCCCTTTCCTCTCTCAACACTTTTGGATCTACACTGCTTCTTGCAATTCCTTTGTTTTCCACATCTCCAGCATACCTTTACAAATTTTCCAAGAGATTTAGATCTTCCCTTAGATTTAGATATTCCACTTGAGGACTTACATCTATTTCTTTCTTGGGAGCGTCCTCTTGCAAATAAGGCTTCTATGTTTTTTCCTTCCATGTTTTTCTGTCCCATCTCCTCTGACAACAAGGATGAGACCACATCAACAAAAAATAAATTAGTTGTATTACTACCTATGGCCACAACTAGACCATCCCACAAGTCTCGTAAATATCACAATAAATTGATACACTTATCTTCATTATAAATCTTAATATCAATCGATAATAACTGAATTTTTGTTGTATTGAAGGCATTCAAATGCTCTGTCACCGAGTCTCCATCTTTCATTCATAGGTTGTAAAAATTATTCCATAGGAACAATTTGTTTAACTAGGACGTAGACTGATACAAATATCCCAACTTGTTTCATAAATCCTTGGTTATAGCTACCCCTAACACATTCAGTAATACTTAAACTGAGAGACAACCAGATTGTGCTCTTTGCCTTCCCATCCAAATTTTCCCAATATTTTGTTGACATTCCTATAAGTGTAGTACCTGGATCCATGATGATCCACTGATCTTTGTCCACCAATAGATATTCCATATTGAGCTTCCACAACTCAAAAATTTTCCCATTAAATTTCTTGATCTCTGTTTTTGAATGGCTCACCGTTTCTTTTCACCTGAAGAATCGATATCACAGATCTCCCACTGTAACAAGGTTTATCACAGACTCAAGCCAAAACCTTAGCCACAAAGGTGTCCCCCTGAATCCAATAACATCTTTGATACCAAATGTATATTTTAACCTTGTATAATAAATCATTGCAAATGGATTCTTAATAAAAACAGAAAAGATATAATGGGGCACACACCCATTACACAAAAATTTTACCATGGAAACCCAAACCGGGAAAACCAACAACATGTTTAGAGCCACGCATCTAATATTTTATTCATCATATCTTCATTGTTTACAATACAATATATATAGGATTCCACAACATCCAAAACCCTAATCCATTGACCTGAATTAGTCAACATCCCTAATTCCTTAACTAGAATTAAAAAACCATGTACCGAAAAACCACTAAAAACAGACGCAAAAAATTCCAAAAACAAATTGGGGGGCACTTCCCCTGGAATGCCCCCCCCCCCACCCCCTTGCGCGTGTGCCAAGCACAACACAAACACTAGGTCTAGTCATGCAAATAATATAACACATACCCAACACCTAATACCTACTGACAAGCTTTTTAATTACCTTTCTAATTTCTTATAAAGATTATTTATTTATTATCAATCCAATATTTGTGTGGAACTTGTGAACTGTCATGCTATGTATATTCCAGGGAAAGTCATTCAAACACTCTTCTAGTTGTGAGGTTGTAGAAAAAGAAAATGATTTCAAGATGAAAGGTCTAAGATATCTCTGACAGATTCATCGATTCTAAGTACAACAAGTTAGTAAAGGACCTAACAGAGTAAACTACCTCAGTTGAGCCTGGAATCACTTAGTGATGTAACCCCCAGTTGAGTGGAAATTGCAAGAAGTGAAATCAAGATAATTGAATTCAACCACCTTGGAAGCACTTAGTGTTGTGACCCCGATTGAATGTAATTGAAATTGCAACTTAACTAATTCATTCGGCCTAGAAGCACTTAGTGTTTTAACCCCGATTTGAATGTAATTGAAATGGCATGAATTGAAATCTAATATAGTTGTAGAAAAGAAACACACTCTGATAATTACTAGTTATAAATGGTGATTGTACAAAGAAATACTTTCTTCCCTTCAATCCTATGAATGACATTGAAAGAGTTTTGCATGAAGTTAACATGAAATTCTATAGAGTGCTAATATTACACAATGTTGAACCACGAAATGAAACATACAGGAAGAATATAAAGTATATACCTATTGAAATAAAGTATTTTCTCTTAATAGTACAGTAATATGTGAATAGTAACCAAACACATAACAAACTTGGAAATCAATCAACTGCAAAAATCAGGTCTATGTTGCAGTACAACAATACCTAACTAAGGAGGGGGGTCTACCTCCATAAATGAGGCACTGGGTGGAACCTTCAATCACACGTTGAACTTCAGATATTCATTAACACAAGAGAAATGCACAAGAACTATAACAACAACTTTATTACTGAAAAACAAAGTTCATATTACAATGATAATTTCTTCTCTCCCTTACTCGAATTGAGTAGGGTTCTTATACAAATCGCACTATTCTTTTATTATCAAGAAAGAGTTGAGGATAGCCATGAGGATCTAAGATCCTCAGGTTCTTCTCTATTTTGTTTCAACTGTCCAACCAGGATAGGAGAAGTGGTTATACTTATGACTCAATGTCCTCATCAGCTGGTAGGAATCTTTTGAAGTAGTTACCTCAATTGTCTTGGACCAGTAGCCTCAAGTTGTATGTTTTTCCTCTTTACCCAACTCATTTTCCACCAATTGTCTCAAAATAAAAGCCTAAATGTCTACTCATAATTTTCAATATGGTGCACCTACCACTTGAAAATGTTAGTTGTGGTAACTACCTCATCATATCTATCATAGTTGGCAGGATCAGGATGAGGGTCAATGATGTAACTACTCATGGCAGCGTTGTTCCAGTAGTGGTGACAGCGGGTGTTGCAACAACGACATTAAACGGTGTTGAAGAAATGGTCTGATAGGTGTTGTAGTGACTGGAAATATGTTTCAGCAACTCGATACATGTTGCAGCAACTGAAAAATGTGTTGCAACAAATGGAAAACGCATTGCGGAAACAACCCGATAAACCTAATGGTATCGTAGAAACGTCCTAAGGGGTGTTGCAACAATGTTCTATTGTTGTAGCAACCCTTATGCAATACTTGTGACATTCTTCTCGGAACAATATCTTAGCAAGATTTCATTAGAGAGCATAAAAGGTTAGCTTTCCCTTAATTACACTAGAAAAAACACTTGAAATGACATAAGTTGTGTGGAAATTCACTCAATACAAAACACATCGTTATACTAAAAAATTAGGATGGAAGGATGTAAAAAAGTAGTACAAAATGGTAAAATAAAGGTATGAAAAAGGATGGTTTTTTATATGCTTGTCATCTACTCCCTATTTTGAGAAATATTACCTTGCAGACAAGGTAAACTCCCATTTGGACCAAGACCGCTATATTTGGTCCAAATACAGAAGAGAATAAGTGCTTATTACTTTCCCTATATATCTAACTAGATCAATCAAGCAAGAAAGAGGAAGAATGTGATGTACCTTGTTGCGATGTTCATCCTCGTTGCTCCAATCTGTAGACTTGGTCTCCAAGCTCCTCAACGCAAATCAAACCCTGCCAAGACTATAAAATGAACTCTTCTTCCTACTCTAAATGATTATTAAATAAAATCTATCTATGAAGAATGAAACGACAATAAACAAGAAAATGTAGAACACATGAACTTGAAGGGAATAGGCCAAGCTGATATTAATTGGAAATCCAAAGAAAGAACTTACAGAACATGATTGATGATGCATTATCTTCTCAATCTCTCCTCATCCAACCCCTTTCACGAATATTGAAATCAAAATGTTGAATTCTTTCCCCAGGATCACAGGTTTGATACCTCCAATCTTCCCCCCTTCACCTTGGAAATACCTTAAATATATAGGCTTGAGAGGCACAACCACCATGAGAAAATGAAGGATATGGTTGAGGATATGGCTCCTTAAGTTGGTATTATATCCTAGGATATAGCCCATAGGGTAGGATTTGACCACAAAAACCTCATCCAAGTCGGAGCTGACCCTTAGAAAGAGGTGGAGGATCCCTTGATTTCCTCTAACCAAATGTGGTGCTCCCTTTGAGTTAGAGACAAAATTCCATGATATAAAGTGGTGCTCCCCTAACATGGAAAGGGGGAACCACCCCATGAAGTGGAACTCCCCGAGCATGGCCAGGGGGGTGCCACCCTTCATAAATGTCCAAAACCTGGTCGATTTTCCAAGAAAAAGGTGTGTTTTTGGCCTTGAATGGGTTTCTTCCTCCAATAGAACTTAGGGGTCATGGAAAATGTATTTCATGGTGTCAATGGGTTGTGACACTTATAAAAATGAATGTGGCACTTGGTAAGGTTCATATGACACTTGCAACGGTGCATGCGTCACTTTGTGACACTTGCAACAATGTACGTGAGACTTAACAAGGTACATACGTCACTTTGTGACACTTGAGACACTTAGGGTGAGAAACTCAAGTGTGAAATTTTGGTGTGTAAAATATGCCCCCTAAAGTGTGAGGTCAGAAGAGAAACTAATGGCTAAAACACTTTACAAATTATTCAATGCAAGGGTGTTGGAGTAGGAGAACCTGGCAGGAGCTGCAAACAATCATAAGTCACTACACAAATATGTTCCATTTATGAGGCAGGCATACCTATGCTCAGAATATGAGATGAATCAAAGCATGTTCTTCAACCAATACATCGCAGATCCATGAGAATACTGACTAAGAATATGGCCACCAAAGATACAATGTGGATCCATACCTCCATGACATGAACTAATCACAACCATGAAAAAAACAAAGTGGATCTACGAGATGAAAAAACATAGCCATAGATCAATACAATGTGGATCTATGTGATGGTATATATATCAATAATATTTTCGGCATGGTGATTGTATTGAAATTTTTTACATGCTCAAATGATCTCCATCACAGCCTGAGAAAAGCACATAACAGAGTCTGTGTCCCGATACTGAAACTATACTAAAACAATATGAATCTATCCATGTGAATAGATGATTTGATGTTTAATATGGTAGAAACCACTTGATTACTTGTCATTGAGGTAAACCTTTAACAAGTGTGATGGAAATTACCAATGATGTAATGATTCCCAAGGTACCCTTAGTACATTCCAGTGAATGTGAATTAATGAGTTGAAGTCGAACATTCATGGAATCATTCGATTAGAGGTCAATGATGTAAATCTACTGTCAAAAGTGAGGAGGCCTTCCATTGAGGCATGCAGATCCCAAGATACTAACTGGTTTCTATGTCTAATTCCTAGATAATGTGTTGAAGTCGACAGGAAAAGACTCGTTGAAGGAGGGCCATGATCTATCCCCCATCGTCGACATGAAACTGACACAAGAAAGTGATGTAATATGGTGAATTGAATGAGTATGGATTGACACAGAAAATGGAAACCGATAATACTGCAGATGGATGGTTTGAAGTAAAACTTCCCTTGAACATGATGAGGCACAACAAATGACTTGGCAGAATTGACTCGACAAGTACCAAGAACATAATGTGATGACAATAATATCACTCTTTGAATACAAATAAAAAGTATAGTGACACATCGAATTGGTATGACTCAGAGACAAGAATATTACCCAAATGTAAGACGAGACGCAAATAGGTGCCATGTTCAAGGGCGACAATAGCTGCCATAAATGATTCCAAAATACTTGACCCACTTCCTTCAATTTTTCCCCCATCCAGATATATGAGTACCTCTTTCTTTTTAACTAGCTTGAGGAGGAAAAAAAATGCTCTGTATATCTCGTCCTTTGGATGAGTCCCTCTCCATATGTTTAATGAACCTGAAGAAGGAAGGGTTCGGTCCCATGTGGCTGTTGGAGATTGGACTCACATAGATCCTTCAATGCATAATTTTACAAGCCCAAATAAGGTAAAATCAGTGGTTTTTCATGTTTAGAGAGTTTGAAAATAACTTAAAGACAACACCATGGGTGACTTTTTCATAAATTTAGTCTCCCAAGCCTGAAAAAAGTGTAAAACAATATAGGGGAGAACTCTTCTAATCATGCTTGATTATAGTGTTCATTTTTCGTAATTAGTCTCGTGAGGCCGAAAAAGAGATAATCTACCACTCGAAAGACACCCTTTCAAGCCTTTTAATGAGTGTGAAAGGAAGCAAGTTCACTCAACAATCTTTTCATATTTAGGGATTCTAAAAAGAGCATAAAGGAAACTCCAAATAGTTCATTTTTTGTATAGCTTTTACGAGTCAGAAAAAGAGATAAAAGTGTACTTGGAAACCTATTCTCATGTTTTAACAAGCACGAGAAAGAAAAAAGAGTGATCCCGGTACTTCCCAATGTAATGTCCAAAGGTTTCAAATAGTAGGAAGTTGGTACTTTGCCCCTAGCAAGGATGATGACTCACCTATGGTACTTTTCCCCTTGAAGTTTGATGAAGTGGTCTCATCTTTGTTTTCGGAGGATATGAGATAGAAGAATATGGAAGGACAGAGCACATACGCACTATTTGCAAGAGGACGATCCCAGGAAATAAATAGATCTAAGTTCTCAAGTGGGAGATCTAAGTCTAAGGGTAGATATAAATCTCCCAGAAATTTTGTAAGGGTATGTTGGAGATGTGGAAAAGAAGGGCACTACAAGAAGCAGTGTAGATCCAAAGTTGAGAAAAATAAGGGATTTGAAGACTCTAATTCTACAGAAGAAAAGACCTCCAAGGAAGAAGGAGGGGATGTGTAATTGGATTCTTCAAGCAAACATGCAGATCATGAGGCATGGTTGGTTGACTCTGGTGCATCCTTTCATATGACTCCCCACAGGGAGTGGTTCTGTGAATATGAAATGTATGATGGAGGTAATGTTTTCTTAGGTGATGATTCGACAACCAGAATCATAGGACAAGGAAAATTCAAGTTGAGGCTCATATATGGAAGGATTAGAAAACTTCCTAGTGTTCTGCACATCCCAGGTTTGGACATAAATTTGATTTTTGTAAGCAAAATGGACGATGCAGGGGAAAAACAATATTTGAAAATGAAACTTGCAGGATGGTTCGAGGAGCAATGGTGTTGTTGAAGGGATTTCAATTTGGAACTCTGTATAAGCTGCAAGGAAGCACTATTAGTGATGGGTGTAATAGTTCTATTGTTCCTGATATTGGATTTGAAGAAGAAAGAACTCCTACAGTCTTTGGAGAAAAGGTTATGTTGTGGCATCAAAGACTGGGGCATATCGGAGAGAAGGGTCTTTTACTACTACACGGTAAAGGTATGGTTGAAGGTATGTCTAACTGCTCTATGGATTTTGATTTATGTGAACATTGTCTATATGGGATGCAAAATCGAGTAAGATTCCCCTCTGGTGCAACGAGGGAAGAAGGAATTTTACAGCTAGTTCACATTGATGTTTTTCGACCTATGTCGGTCCCATCAATGGGAAAAACTGTGTACTATGTCTCATTTATATATGAATTCTATAGGAATACTTGGATATATTTCCTCAGGAAGAAATCTGAAGTCTTTGACATGTTTAAAGAGTTTAAGGCTCTTGTTGAGAATCAAACAGAGAAAATAATTAAGGTGTTGAGGACATATAATGGCGGAGAGTTCTGCGGGAATGAATTTGAAGAATTTTGTAAGAAGTGTGGTATAGAAAGGCAGAATACTAATCCATATACACCTCAGTAGAATGGAGTTGCAGAAAGGATGAACATGACATTGATGGAAAAAGCAAGGTGCATGCTTAGTGGTGTCGGGTTAGGGAAAGAATTATGGGCAGAGGCAGTGGGTACTACATGTTACCTGGTCAACAGATCACCCTCATTAACATTGAATGACAAGACTCCACAAGAGGTATGGACTGGTAAGGAACCTTCTCTCACACATCTCAAGGTATTTGGTTGTGATGCATATGTTCATGTTCTAAAGGAAAACAAGAGTAAGCTAGATATGAAGGCTAAAAAGTGTATCTTTATTGGATATAAAGATGGTCTCAAATGTTATAAACTTTGGAACCCAAAAACTAAGAAGGTAGTGTATAGCCGAGATGTGGTATTTAGAGAAATGAATGATGTTGTTAAACAAGAAGTCCTACCACGTAATGAAGAACCAGAGAAAATAGAGTTTTATTTAAAGGATGATGAGTCAAAGTCTACAAAAGAACAGGAATCAGAAGAAAAAGATCCTCATACTCCAGTATTGAGGAGATCAGTTTGAGAAAGAAGGATACCGAAAAGATATACTCCATCTGATTTCCATTCAAATTTTGCTTTGTCTATTACTAATTATGATCCTAGAACTCTCAAGGAGGCAGTGGATTCAGAGGATGGAAATCTGATCTAGAAAAGGGCCATGGACGAAGAAATGGCATCTTTGGATAAGAATGAGGCTTGGGATCTAGTGGAGTTGTCGGCTGGAAGAAATCCCATTGGTAGAAAATGGGTATTTAAAAATAAGTTGAATGCAGAAGGAAAAGTGGAGAAATACAAAGCTCGGTTAAAGTAGCAAAGGGTTATTCACAGGTTGAGGGAATTGATTTTGGTGAGATTTTTTCTCTTGTTGACAAGTTAACCTCTATAAGATTTATGTTATCTATTGCTGCTGCATTTGATTTTGAATTAGAACATATGGATGTGAAGACAACATTCCTACATGGGGATATAGAAGAAGAAATCTATATGACGCAACCAGAAGGTTATGTTGTGAAGGGAAAGAAGGAGATGGTATGCAAGCTGAAAAAGTCCCTGTATGGTTTAAAACAATCACCAAGGATGTGGTATCAAAAATTTGATACTTATATGCTGGGACTTGGCTTCAC
>JZKD02S1989639.1:204740-223398 GCA_000966675.3 Picea glauca
ATGTGAAAACTCAGTTGTCCTCTAAATTTGACATGAAGGATCTCGGTGCTTCAAATTTCATTTTGGGCATGAAAATTAAAAGAGATTGGAAAAAGAGGAAACTCTGGTTAAATCAAAGAAAATATGTCGAGACAATATTGCAGAGGTTTAATATGCAGGAATGTAAACCGATCAAGGTTCCTATTCCTGTTGGAGTAAATTTATCTGCAGATCAGTGTCCCAAGACACATGAAGAGGAGGAGGACATGTCTCATGTTCCATATACGAGTGTAGTTGGAATTTTGATATATCCAATGGTATGTACTAGACTGGACATTGCACATGTAGTGGGATTTTTGAGCAGGTATATGTCAAAACCAAGGAAGGAGCATTGGACAACAATAAAAAGGGTTTTCAGGTATTTGCGTGGCACTGCTAGCTATGGATTGCGCTACGAAGGAAGACCGGGATTGGAAAGAGTGGTGGATATACATGGTTTTGTGGATGCAGACTGGGTTGGAGATATGGATCGTAGGAGATCTACAAGTGGGTATGTGTTTAACTTGTTTGGAGGAGTAATAAGTTGGATGAGAAAAAGGTAGGTTGTAGTGGCACTTTCAACTACAAAAGTTGAATACATAGAAACCACTCATGCAAGTAAGGAAGTAGTATGGTTACAAATATTGTGTTCAGGTATTGGGTTGGTACAACAAGCTGTAAGGATAGCTTGTGACAGTCAGAGTGCAATTTTTTCTGGCGAAGAACCTAGTTTATCATTCAAAGACAAAGCATATTGATATTCAATATCACTTTGTGAGAGACCTGGTTGAAGAAAAGAAAGTATTGTAGATGAAGGTGGACACTTTGAAGAATGTTGCAGATTCATTAACAAAAATTTTGAGCACTGAGAAGTTCTCTTGGTGTAGAGGATACATGGGCATTGTTGCCCTGTATTGTTGACTATGTAACCCGATAACCCCCTGTATGCAAAGAAAACAACAAGTGGTAGAATGTTGGGTATGTGTTATATTATTTACACGAGTAGTAGTGCATCGCTATGAATGAGTATAGAATATGTTGGTTTTCTTGGTTTGGGTTTCCAGGGGAAAAATGTTTTTGTAATGTTGTATTTTCCATTATATTGTTTATGTTCTTTTACTGAATTTTTTTTTGTAGTAAATGCTGGAATATTGGTTGTTGTCATTGATGTCAACCCTAGTCATTGGTTTTGGACCACAAGATTGATGAAGGTATTTGGATATGAAGGATAGTGCACATGCAGACAAAACACCCATGGATGGATAATATACATCATGTTGTTTTCGGTGGTAGGTGGCATGTCACATGGATCCTCATGGTTGAGGAGAAATGAATATTTGAAGATGAAAAAGTGAATTGAAGAAGGAAGTACAGGTTGGCCCTAAAGATAATTAAAGAAAAGAATTACAAAATAAGAAAGTTTCAGGTCGACCCTAATGTTAAAAGGAAGTGACATAAAGGGTATAAATACACATCATTATACATTAATTTTATATACACAAGTCAAATTTCAAATGAATTCTGAAGTAAAGAAGGTCTGATTTCAAGGGAGGATGAAGTCTTTTGGTGATGTGTTCTAAGGTATGTTATTTACAGGTCATCTTACCATTTTAGCTATACTTGTTTTTATATAATTATTCAGATGGTGAAATTGATATGGTATTGAGAATACATATCTAGGTACCTGTGGTAAAAAATTCATCTCTTTATTCGCTATAATTTTGAAGATACACTATGTGGAAGATAGGGTTTTTGACTAGTCCCGAAGTTAGTCATAAACATGTGTTCTGAGTAAAACAGTCATAAATTCTTCATAGAGAATCCAAATGAAGTGAGAAAAAATTCATTGGAAAGAGTACGCGCTTTAGTTTCTTGTGTGTGAGTTTCAAAATCTGATGTTAAATATTGAGCATGGGGAATTATGTACAAGTTTGCTCTCCTGAATAAACCAGAATTGAATAAGGTCTACCATTCTCTCTATAACTTCTTTTTCGGGAGGATTCAAGGAGTGAAAATTGGAGGAGTTTCAGAGAATACATTGAGTAATATTATCTACAGGATCAGAGTATTCCAAGAATTGAATAATTGCAGAAGTTGAAGAAGTCTCAGGAATCATTATCAGGTTCTATGTGATGGTTGGTTGATGGTGATGATTTAATGTAAAGTTTTACTATCTCTCATATATTCTTGGGTGGAAGGAAGGGGCAAGTATGGAGAGGTCAAACCTCTCTTCATATTGGAGGATTGTATATTCCCTCAACCTGGGAATAACTCTTTGCTACTAACCGAGCTTTGTATTTCTCCACTTTTCCTTCTGTATTCAACTTCTTTTTAAATACCCATTTTCTACCAATGGGATTTCTTCCAGCCGACAACTCCACTAGATCCCAAGCCTCATTCTTATCCAAAGATGTCATTTCTTCGTCCATGGCTCTTTTCCAGATCAGATTTCCATCCTCTGAATCCACTGCCTCCCTGAGAGTTCTAGCATCATAATCAGTAATAGACAAAACAAAATTTGAATGGAAATCAGATGGAGTATATCTTTTCAGTAGCCTTCTTTCTCGAATTGATCTCCTCAATACTGGAGTATGAGGATCATTTTATTCTAATTCCCGCTCTTCTGTAGACTCTGACTCATCATCCTTTAAATAAAACTCTATTTTCTCTGGTTCTTCATTACGTGGTAGGACTTCCTGTTTAACAACATCATTCATTTCTCTAAATACCACATCTCGGCTATACACTACCTTCTTAGTTTTTTGGTTCCAAAGCTTATAACCTTTGAGACCATCTTTATATCCAATAAAGATACACTTTTCAACCTTCTTATCTAGCTTACTCCTATTTTCCTTTGGAACATGAACATATGCATCACAACCAAATACCTTGAGATGTGTGAGAGAAGGTTCCTTACCAGTCCATACCTCTTGTGGAGTCTTGTCATCCAATGCTGATGAGGGTGATATGTTGACCGGGTAACATGTAGTACCCACTACCTCTGCCCATAATTCTTTCCCTAACCCGACACCACTAAGCATGCACCTTACTTTTTCCATCAATGTCTTGTTCATCCTTTCTGCAACTCCATTCTGCTGAGGTGTATATGGATTAGTATTCTTCCTTTCTATACCGCACTTCTTACAGAATTCTTCAAATTCATTCCCACAGAACTCTCTGTCATTATATGTCCTCAACACCTTAATTATTTTCTCTGTTTGATTCTCAACAAGAGCCTTAAACTCTTTAAACCTGTCAAAGACTTCAGATTTCTTCCTGAGGAAATATATCCAAGTTTTCCTAGAGAATTCATATATAAATGAGACATAGTACATAGTTTTTCCCATTGATGGGATCGACATAGGTCGGAAAACATCAGTGTGAACTAGTTGTAAAATTCCTTCTTCCCTCGTTGCACCAGAGGGGAATCTTACTCGATTTTTCATCCCATATAGACAATGTTCACATAAATCAAAATCCATAGAGCAGTTAGACATACCTTCAACCATACATTTACTGTGTAGTAGTAAAAGACCCTTCTCTCCGATATGCCCCAGTCTTTGATGCCACAACGTAACCTTTTCTCTAGAGACTGTAGGAGTTCTTTCTTCTTCAAATCCAATATCAGGAACAATAGAACTATTACACCCGTCACTAATAGTGCTTCCTTGCAGCTTATACAGAGTTCCAAATTGAAATCCCTTCAACAACACCATTGCTCCTCGAACCATCCTGCAAGTTTCATTTTCAAATATTGTTTTTACCCCTGCATCGTCCATTTTGCTTACAAAAATCAAATTTATGTCCAAACCTGGGATGTGCAGAACACTAGGAAGTTTTCTAATCCTTCCATATATGAGCCTCAACTTGAATTTTCCTCATCCTATGATTCTGGTTATCGAATCATCACCTAAGAAAACATTACCTCCATCATACATTTAATATTCACAGAACCACTCCCTGTGGGGAGTCATATGAAAGGATGCACCAGAGTCAACCAACCATGCCTCATGATCTGCATGTGTGCTTGAAGAATCCAATTACACATCCCCTCCTTCTTCCTTGGAGGTCTTTTCTTCTGTGGAATTAGATTCTTCAAATCCCTTGTTTTTCTCAACTTTGGATCTACATTGCTTCTTGTAGTGCCCTTCTTTTCCACATCTCCAACATACCCTTACAAACTTTCTAGGAGATTTATATCTGCCCTTAGAATTATATCTCCCACTTGAGAACTTAGATCTATTTATTTCCTAGGATCGTCCTCTTTCAAATAGTGCGTATGTGCTCTGTCCTTCCATAGTATTCTGTCTCATCTCCTCTGACAACAAAGATGAGACCACTTCATCAAACTTCAAGGGGAAAAGTAGCAAAGTACTTTGCACACCTATGGTTACTGGATGAAAATTAAGCAAGGATGATGACTCACCTAATGTTGATCAAAGTTCATACAGGTCAATGATAAGCAGTATGTTGTACATCACAGCATCTCATCTAGACATAATGCATGTTGTTGGGATGGTAGGAAGATATCAGACTGCACCAAAACAAAGTCATTTGCTAGCTGTCAAAAAGATATTCAGATATTTGAAAGAAACAATGAACTATGGCCTATGGTATCCTAAGAATCAGAATTTTCAATTATCAGTCTACTCAGATGTTGATTGGGCTAACTGCATGGATGAAAGGAAAAGCATGAGTGGAGGTGCGTTCTTCTTAGGAGATTCTCTAGTAGCATGGTTGAGTAAAAAGCAAGGTTCCATTTCTTTATCAACTACAAAGGCAGAGTACATTGTTGCTGCTACATGTTGCACTCAGGTATTATGGATGATTTAGACACTTGCAGACTTGGAGGTAAAACACGCTACACCGATCCCAATTCATTGTGATAACACTAGTGCCATCAATGTGTCCAAGAATCTTGTATTCCACTCCAAGACCAAGCATATTCCCATAAAATACCATTTTCTGAGAGAGCAGGTCACCAATCAGATTGTTCAGGTCCATTACATTCCAACCACAGAACAAATTGCAGACATATTTACTAAATCCCTAGCCAAGACACCATTTGAATATCTCTGACAGAAGCTAGGTGTCATCATGTCTCACACCTAAGAGAGTCCATCCTGTTAGAGGGAGTTTTGTATTGATTGAATATCTGATACCTCCTAAAAATACTGCAACAGCTCAAGGGGAGCACTTTTTCTTTGACATTGATGTCAAAGGGGGAGAAAAGGAGTGGTCCAGACCGGATGCTACAGTTGGAGGTCCAAACAGATTAGCGCAGTCGTTCAGGGTTTCCATCAATGCCAAAGGAGGCGATTGTTTGCATGTTTACAGGCAGGTGTGCTTTTCATTGATGGCAAGATCAAAGTATGCAACGATGGCAAAACAAGGACAATGTAAGCTTGGGATGATTAGCGCAGAGTCACGCACAATGTGTAGGTGTGCGTCAAGGACGAGGTTAACTCATTGCCAAAGCTCAAGAGAGATAGCGTACTCCGGATCTTAGATGGATCAAAGGTTGAGGCCTTTGACACTTAGAAATTATTCCAAGTTACGAGGATGTGTAAGCCCGGGAGGAGAAGTGACAATGATCTTTGGATCTCATTGAGAATTCCCGATGAATGTCAGATCTGAGCTCGAGGTCCGACCATCGTTGGATCCAGGAGAACCTGCACGTACTTTAAAGAGAAAGTTGAAGCGGGGTTACGAATTCCCAAAGGCAGGAGGATAGTTTTAGATACCAGGAGTTGGAAGAGTTGAGACTCTTCATCATCAGGAGTCCCGGAATCACGAAATGTGAAACCCCGAAATCCCAAAACAGGCACATCGACCGGAGGTTTGGATACCGGGAGTTGGAGGAGTCAAGAGTCAAGACTCTTCATCATCAGGAGTCCTGGAATCGTGAAAGGAAAAACCCAAAAAACCTAAAATAGGCACATCGACCGGAGGTTCAGATACCGGGAGTTGGAGGAGTCAAGAGTCAAGACTCTTCATCATCAGGAGTCTCGAAATTGTGAAATGCAAAACCCTGAAAACTTGAAACAGACACATCAACCGAAGGTTCGGATACTGGGAGTTGGAGGAGCCAAGAGTTGAGACTCTTCATCATCAGGAGTCCCAGAATCATGAAATGTGAAACCCCAAAAACCCGAAACAGGGACATCGACCGGAGGTTCAGATACCAGGAGTTGGAGGAGTCAAGAGTCGAGACTCTTCATCACAGGAGTCCCGAAGTTGCAAAATGCAAAACGCCGAAACACCTTTTTGTGTAGATTTTAGATATCGGGAGATGGAGCGTCAAAACACTTCATCACAAGGAATGTCGAAATACCGAAATGCGAAAAACACCTTTGGTGTTGGTTTCGGATACCGAGAGTTGGAGTGTCGAAACACTTTGCAACAGGAATGTCGAAATGTGTTTTCGAATAAGGCTATGGTCATCATCGGTGGTCACATCGTCGAAGAGTTGTAGAGAAGAGCTCGAAGAGACAAGCTCCATTTTGGAGTTTGGGACATGGAGAGTCGAGACAACTCATCACAGAATCCCCGAAACGCGAAATGCAAAATACATGTTCAGAATTGGCCCTTGGTCATAACCCATGGTCACATCGATGAAGGCTCAAGGGAGGAGGTAGCACAAATCTAATCTCTATTTCAGAGATCGCAACTTGGAGAGTCGATATGCCTCACCACAAGGATGCCGAAAAGCCGAATGTCGGAATGTTGAAACACCGAAAGACCGAATTGCGAAATGGCGAAATAAGTGTGAGACCCATCATTTATGATCCAATGGTGCAGGTTAATCAGGAATATGATCGAAGGGCTACTATTTATCTTCATAGTTAATCGATCAGTGGCGATTCAGTTGTTGATACAGTTTTTGGAGGTTCACAATGTAACTGCTAGAAACGACTGATTGTTTCTGCCAGAGGACTGGAAGAGGCTTCAGGGTGATCGCCAGAGAAGATGAAGAGTCTCAAGGCATTTGCCAGTGGAATGAAAACTGTTCAGGAGGCAATTGACAGATGGAAGAGCGTTGAAGCCTATAACTGCAATAGAGAGAATGAGCTCGACTGTGACAGAGAAGACAAAGAGTCTCGACTAGTAGACAAGCTAAGGAAACTCAGCATAACAGCCAGTGATGATGGACACATGGGTTTAACAGCTAGAGAAGTTGAACCATAGCACAACCATAGCACTTGGAGCAATTTTGGTGCAGCGAAGAGAAGGGGACTTAGACCATCCTATAGCCTTTGCAAGCATAAAGTTGTCAGAATCAGAGCAGAATTAATACACCACTGAAAGAGAAGGCATATCCATGGTATATACACTTCATAAATTCATTCACTATTTACTGGGTAAACACTTTAAAATGTTCACATACCATTATGCCCTCAAATATCTAGTCAACAAGCCAGTGTTGGAGGGGAGAATTTGTAGATGGCTATTGTTATTCCAAGAATTTGACTTCGAAGTGATATTCAAACTAGGGAAGTTGAATGCAGGACCTGATCACATGTCAAGGGTAACTAATGGAGAAGAACCTATCAACTTGGAAGACAACTTCCCTGATGCGCAACTATTTTCAGTACAGGCAGTTGATGAATACTTCGTTGATATTATTGAATTCTTAAGTACAGGGGTTACACCATAAGACTTTAGAATTGCACAGAAGAAAAATATGGTATTCAAATTTGCAGACTATCAACTTATTGTAGAACATTTATACAAAATGAGTGCAAATAGCATTCTAAAAAGGTGTGTATTGGAACATGAAAAGCCCATAATTTTAGTAGAATCTCATGAAGGTATAGTTGGAAGACACTATGTAGGAAAAATACCATGCAGAAGATATTGCGCGTAAGATTATGGTGGCCAACAGTCCATAAAGATGCCAAGGAATATTGCCAAAAATGTGTTGTCTTTCAGAGGTTTGGCAAACCCAACAAAAGGTATGAGATGCCTCTGAGACCACAAGTGACTCTGAAAGTATTTGAAAAATGGCATATAGACTTTGTGTGACCTATTAATCCACTAGAAAAAAGGTTAGGAGCTAGATATATCATTACTGCAACTGGATACTTAATAATATGGGTGGAAGTAGCTCCAGTCAAAAACTGTAGTGTAGAGACAACAACACTCTTTTTGTTTGAACAAGTGATCACCAGATTTGGATGTCCCGGGAATATGATGAGTGACCAGGGAACTCATTTTATCAATGGTACCATCAGAGATATGACTGAGGAGTTTGAAGTATATCACCAGAAGAGTACACCATATCATCTTCATGCAAATGGAACAGTAGAATCTTTCAATAAAATCTTGGAAAATGCTCTGACTAAAATCTGCAATGTCAACAGGGATGATTGGGACTTGAAGACACCAGCAGTACTATGGGAATATGGGACCACATGTAAGAATTTGACAGGACAGACGTCATTTAGAATGGTGTATGGGCAGGAAGTAGTAGTTCCATTATAGTTTCTGGTACCCAGTCTGTGCATAGCAACAATTACCAACATGACAGAAATGGGCGTAGTACAGAAAAGGTTAATTCAACTAATGGAAATGGAAGAGGAAATTATTCTAGAAGGATTTTACCAGGAAGAAGAGAAATCAAGAGAAAAATCTTGGCATGACAGACATATTAAAAAAAACATTTTTAAGGAGGGAGACCTAGTTTTTCTCTATGAAAATAATTTTTTTCAACATCCTGGTAACTTTAGGATGCATTGGTTAGGGCCATATGGAGTAAAGATTGTCACAGATGGGGGATATGTACAGCTACAATAATTGGGAGGAACATAACTAAAAGGAATGATCAACTGTAGTCAGTTGAAAATGTACAGGGAAAATCGGCCTACTAACCCTTAAAAGTTATAGTGCATCGGGGAAAGGCATGTATATAGTCTATTATAGCAGAAATTAGGACTGAAAAATTATAAAAATAAATAAAAGGAAGAAAAAAGGAATAAAAAAATAGAATCGTGCAACAATTACTACAACAATATCAGAAGACAACATGCAGGAAAAATTACACTTGGTGCAAATGAACGCAAAAAGTGAGAAATCAATAGGACTAGGTATATAAAAGGTGGAAAGCACGTGCTTATTCAACACTTAGCGATTTTTTAACACAGAGAAAAATACAAAGAGTGTGCCCAAGCTAGAATTTTACGAAGAAACAAGCGAATGTGTGACTTAGAGAGACAATGACCCCACCGAAGTTCAGCACTCCAGGCCAGTATGTATGGGTTACTCGGCAGGGTTAGAGGCACAAGGAAAGAATGATACAGCCTAAAAATGTGGTTGAGTTGGAATATTTCAGCACCTCGGACATAGAGTCGATCAGCCCAACACGGGTTGAAGAAGAAACATCAACAGAGCAACAAGGGGAAATAGGGTACGCTTTGAGGCTCATAATGGTATTTTCAACCCTAACCCTAAGATGCATGTGAAGCTTGACAAAACAATGGGACCATGACAGACCCACGAAGGCGAGGAAGTGTTGGTTGAGGATATCATCGACTGATCGGAGTCTGCAACTGAAGAAGAGGATGTAGACCTAGCAGAAGCACGCCCATCTGTTGTGGTACAGAAAAGGAAGGTGCAGGATGCCATGGATATTACACTCCCTTATCTCCCAGACGCAATGATCATTGTGGATGATATGCTGGGAAAGGTACCAAAACTTAGGTATGCAGACAATGATGTGCACGATGCGGCCAAATTCCAAAATTTGGCCGAGGAGACTTATTTAATAAACACAGGGGAAATTGGACCCCTAGGTAAATCAATAATTGAGCTCGCACAACGGATAATCGAGTTGTATAACTCTGTTATTGTGAACCTATTGGATATACCGCATTTTTGGCGCGGTGAGAATGTCGGGCTCTGTGTCAAAAAGCTAGTCTCTCGCGTAAATGGAGGAGTCTTGTGGATGGATAGGCTAGTACAGAAAGATGTGGCACTGATTTCCAAGCTCATAGGACTACCAACAGTCAGTGCATAGCCAGAGGAATATCTAGATAACAAGGCATGCGATAACGAAATAGCAGTGCTGGTCAAAGCGTAATTCGGCACCAGTTGGGGAAATAGAGGTATCGTACTCATGGATATCAACAATCATGCGACAAGGTTCGCTAGGAAGCTCATGGCTTGTGAACAGTTGAGGAAATGTCGAAAAGAAGAAGCACCAGCAGGAGTTATTGTAGTAGCTGAGTAGTGCATGAAATGAGTAATGTTCAATTGGGCACCATACCTGCTAAACCAGTTTTTGATAGACTATAGATATGCATGGGACAATGGAATTGAATTCCATTACTCCTGGATGACCATTTTGATAGCATTGGCAAGATGGCAGGAGCCAAAATTCTCAGTGTTCTTGGATAGGATGGGAAATGTTATGCGGCCAGATATGAGTTCCTCTGGAAGGCCAAGGATAACAAGATGCAACAAGCAAACAACATATTTTTTGCAATGTTGTTGGAAGAGATACAACAGCGCATAGCTAATGTATGGTGCATACATGTGGAGGTGATCCAAGAGACCGAAGGGATAGCCAATTTCAAGGCATCTCGACACCACATATGGATCCAGGCTGCAAGGGATCCAAAGAAGGCATGGCTAGAAATGTAGTATTGCATCACCAAAGAAGAAGTGGACTACATAGTTAAAGAATGTTCTGCACAGTGGGAGTTGCCAATATCAAAACTAGTAACAAGGCCAGTCACAAAACAATCCTTCAGGCCTAAGGACAAGGCTAAAGTAAGCTCTTCAGTGAGAACAAACAACCTGATTGATAATACTAGAATGACTATAGTGCGAAATCAGCCAACCAGGTGAAGTGCAATACCAAAACGACCAAGGAGAAAAGTAACAACAACAAGGATAGGCAGTCATCCACAGACTGGAAAAAAGGATACTTCACAGACTGGAGAAGAAAGGACCCAAGGTACAACAAGTGGGGCACAACCCTCACAGACAATAGGGAAACCAATGCAAGAAAAATAGGTGTGCAAGAAAAGGAAGTATGTCACAGAACACCCAATCATCACCCTGATAGAGGATGATGTGGATTTAGTTGCGGACAAGGTCCAAGATAGAGGGGAAGAAGTGGTATGCATTACAGAAGTGCAACGTGAAGAGATCATGGCCAAGCTCATACAAGTCCATGATAATATTCAACAATTACAGATTCAGGTAGGACCATAGGACACAACACAGCAATAGGAAAAGACACAGTGACCCCCTGCGAAGAAAGAAGGAGAGGAGACAATACAGTTGGTAGTCCAAGGCAGGGAGACTTTTACAATCACGCACCAAATGATCAAAATGGATTAGGAGACTACACAGAAATCCATGGGGGACGTGGAGCAATTTTAATTCATCATGGTACAAATACCCACTAAGGCATTGTACGGACTCCATGCTAATGTAATGCAAGAGGTGCAATCTAGGGCCCGCATGGATGCAACCAACTTGGAGGTGGGTAGAGGAGTCGCTAAAATGCTGCAAATCGCATGTGACCAACTAAATTTGGAGAAAGAAGAGGAGAAAGGACGTGCAGATAAACATGAACAAGGATTAACAATGGTTTATGATCGCATCCCATACAATGCGCAAGCACCTGAGTGGAGTGCATAGGAGAATATCAACATGATCGCACAAACAATTGATAGATATAAGTAAGAAATTGATCTCAAAGAAAGGCTCAATCCTGCGACTCCTCTTGAGGTTCGAGAGTGGAGAGAATAGTAATCTGCACTCCAGATAGCTAAGATGGAGAAAGAAGCAAGGCCAGTAGAAGAGTTGTTCAACAAAGCCGCACAGATATGGACTATCCTAGAAGAAGACAAGAAGGTCCAAAAGTGAGACCAAGAAGAGGAGACAATCAGTGCTGCCATACAAGAGATAAAGTAAAGGCAGAAAACAATGATCATAACAGAGTGCTTGAAGGGCACTCAATACATGAAGAAGTTGCAAACAAATTTGAAAACCGTGCAGACAAAGAAGAAAGAAATACAAGTTGAATTGGAACCCCTCCAAGAACAAGCAGCACATATGATTACACAGTTGGAGGAAGAGAAGAAAAGTATGGCATAGGAATAGATAGAGGGTGCAACATTGATGTAGGAGGAGATAACAGTGGAGTTAGTAGAAGCGATAATAGGAAAACCTGCACAGATCAAGGCAAAAGGGAGGGAAATAGCAGAAAATTTACACAGTTTGGACACATCAGTACAAATTGCGTGCACTGCCTGAGTGGATTGGGATGAGCCACATGTCAGTGTTGGGGGCCTGTTAATAACATACCTATTTTTAGAAAATACCTAATTTTGGAGCATGTGCAACAACTGGCAAGAAAGCAGCATGCAGAAAAAAAAAAGGAAAAGCACCATGCAAGAGGAAAATCCACGTGCAAGGAGGCAGACAAGCCTAACCATGATAGGGTTAGGGTTTTTGATAAGGATTGTAATGGCTATAAGCTTGTAAAATAATATAAATAAGAACCTTGGAGTTCTAGGTTAGAGTTAATTTTTTGTTAAGTGGCTAAATATTGTTGATAATTGTGGTTGAAAGTTGTTGATTTGTAGAAGAGTCGAGTAAGGGTATATTTTGAGGGTTATATCACAGGCTGAGGAGCCTGGTTTGATCTAGTCTGCCTCACAGAGGTTCCTGAACCTCTTCATGATTGTAAGATTGAGGATGTAATGCATGCATCGCCATATTTTGAAGCAAACTAAATAAAAGAGCAGAGAAGCCAAATCTTTGTGGACGTAGCCCTGGAGGGGGTGAACCACGATAAAACTCGTGTCCTATGTGATGTTTTACTGAATTCTTACCTTTTGTTAATAAATAGTTTATGAATGAATGAATAAATAGATGTATCAACATGCATGCATATGTCTAAAAGATGAATGAATGAATCCTAAAAATTCATGAATGAATAACAAGTTTAATACATAAAGAAAAGCAACAATATACTCTCAAATCCCCACTCATTCATAGACTGCAAACACCTAGGTATTACAATCACCCATAAAGTTATGCCGAGTGAGACTACGATGTGTGCTTTGTGTGCAGCATTTCCTTCTGGTTTACCAGGAGGGCGATAGTTTTAGAGGGTTTTGTTGGAAACATATTTAGATCTAAACCTGGGTCAATCCATGAAGAGGAAAGAAGTCAGAGATTTAAACCAACAACACCTCTCTACCTTATCTCCATTGTGACTTGTTCCCATCTCTATCTACATCCCTATATGGAATCTCGTATTAAATATTCTATGTGCTGTATGCAATCACAGATGGATTCTTCTAGACTATTGATCATGAAGGATGCATGTGTCTAAGAATTAACCCATGCATAGTGTCAGATAAGAATAGTCTTGGACTCAAGTAATTCTCTTATTATCTAGAGTATGCAATGCTCATTCTTATGGGTAACAAACATAGCACTCTTCCACTAAGCGTGGTTTATTACAGATGATGTAAATTCCCTTAGTTGTATGTATCCAATAAAAGGAGTTGGATTACATTTTGGTTCAAAATCCAAGAGAAGGTTACGATGGTAGAGTTCACACAACATATCCTTATCCTATTCATCACTCTCATAGTATACCTTCAAGAAGGTTTCTACAGAGGTCACTTTGTAGAATTGTGTGTTGTTACGGCTCTAAATTGGAACAAGAAGTGTCTCTCATTGAGGAAAAATGAACATATAGGAGAGGGTGCCCTGCAACTGAGAAGATATCCCAGAAGAGAACTAATCTTCCCTTTTTCTTCCTTAAGGAGTCTTATTTGGGCTTGTAGCTCAAAATCCCTATCTTCATCAGTTTTCCATTATTCCGATTTATATCGATGGATTTCCAATTGCTCATCCCATCTCTACCTCCATCTATAAATGGCTTGTCGGTACTCTTCATGAGGAACCGTTCCTTTTTCATAAGCCTCAACCATACTTTTCCATTTGGCTAGGTGGGCCCTCAGTCATAAATCATCATCAATGCATATTTGGATTCCAACACCCTTCATAGAGGGTCCCATATCATCTAGATGGGTTTCCTCATCTACCCGCTTATGAGTCATTACTTCCTCTGTTTGATCTCATCGGTCCTTAGTCAAGGTCTCTTTAGTTTGAGTTTCCTCTATTGGAATATTGAGATGAGGGGGTTGTTGAAATTACTAAGACAACTGAGAGGGGGGGTGAATCAGTTGTTACTGTGCTTAAACAATTTTAACAATTAAACCATTTTTAATCTTTTTCTAAGTGACCATCAATATTATACTACATATGGACAACATAAATAATGAGCATCACTCACACATAAGATATACACAGAGACGGATTTTCACAAGGAAACCCATAAAGGGAGAAAACCTCTTCTTCTTCGAAATGATAGGCAGTCTTTTAAGTTATGTACATCACCTATAATTGAGCACCAACTCAATGTGACGCTACTACCTCTGTTTTACAAGATCGAACTTGTTTGAGAGCACCAACTCTCTGGTTTCTCTAGCACTCACTAGAAGGAAGCAACAAATCCCTAAGTGTTCCAGCACCAACTGGATGGAAGCACCAACTTCCAGTCACACAGGCACCAACCTGTATAACTGAGAACAACTGTTCTCCCTTGCACCACCCTGCCACCCTGGTTTTTCTGGTTGCAACCAGATGGAAGCTACAACTCCCTGTGTTCAAGAACCCACTTGAACCTCTGAGGACAACAGTCCTCCCTAGCACCTCCCTACCACCTTTATTACAAATAAATTATTAAATAACCAACAACATAGATAAATCAATTCTTACCACTTATTCATTGTTCTGCAATTCTTCTCTGCTACACTATTCTTCTGCTCTGTTCATACTTGGCTTGACTTGCTGTCTCTTTCTATCTGTTCTTTCTCTGTCCTTCTCATGCTTTTTGATATGTGCACATTCTGCTCTCTTCACCTTTTCTCTTTTGTTCAGCTTATGTTCCTTATCTCTGAGCTTTCTTCACACTGTGCATACTGTAGTTTTACCTTTCTACAGTTCAACTCATTTTTCAGTCAGAACATCCAACTTTGCACAGTCGTCTCATATCTTCTTTTATTCACACACACCTCAGCAACTGAAACACCAACCGATCAAGAATCATGAATCAGTTTTGCTAACTGAATTGTAACTGATCAATTAACTGTGAGATGAAACAGAAGCCCTCCGATCATATTCAAATTCACCTGCACTGTTGGATTACAAGAAACAAAATGTCTTTCACATTTCATATTTCGGCAATTCGCGATTTCGCATGTCACGAATTCTTGTTGTGAAGCATCTCGACTCTCCAAGTTGCGATCCCCGAAATGGATCTAGATCAACGGTCCACAAAACTTCATAATCTGATCCCTTCTTTTCCTAATCGAACGGCTAACGGGATTTCCGCATTTTTCCCTTCGAGTCTTCGAGACTCACAATAGTCCCTTTCGGCATTTTGTGATTTTGCATGTCACGAATTCCTGAAACTCCATGTTGCGATCCCCAAAACTCCATGTCGCAATTTCGCATTTCGACATTTCATGATTTCGACAATTCTTGTGATGAGATATCTTGACGCTCCATGTCGCAATCCCCGAAACTCCAAAACTCCATGTCACGATCCCCGAAACTCCATGTCATAATTTCGCATTTTGGCATTTCGCGATTTCGACAATTCTTGTGATGAGATATCTTGACGCTCCATGTCGCAATCCACAAAACTTTGAAACTCCATGTCACGATCCCCGAAACTCCATGTTGCAATTTCGCATTTCGACATTTCGCGATTTCGTCAATTCTTGTGATGAGATATCTTGACGCTTCATGTCGCAATCCCTGAAACTTCGAAACTCGATGTCGCAATCCCCGAAACTCCATGTCACAATTTCGCATTTCGACATTTTGTGAGTTATGTGGTGAAGTGTTTTGACACTCCAACTCCCGATAAATGAAACCTACACCAAAAGGTGTTTTTCACATTTCGGCATTCCTGTGGTGAAGTGTTTCGACACTTCAACTCCCGGTATCTAGAACTCTGAAATGGAGTTATTTCCCGGTCTGCGAGACTCTTTGTTGATGTGTCTGTTTCGGGATTTCGACGTTTCGCATTTCACAACTTCAGGACTCCTGTGATGAAGAGTCTCGACTCTTGACTCCTCCAACTCCTGGTATCTAGAACTCTGAAAGGGAGTTATTTCCTGGTCTGTGAAACTCTTTGTTGATGTACCTGTTTCGAGATTTCAGCATTTCGCATTTCGCGACTTCAGGAGTCCTGTGATGAAGAGTCTCGACTCTTGACTCCTCCAACTCCCGGTATCCGAAACTCTGATTTCTCGGTCTGCAAAACTCCAAAATGGAGTCTTTGACATGCTCTGATTTATCACATTTCAGGATTTTCTGCCATGAGTTGCTTCCTTGACTTCTGGAGTTTACGGTTCTGATCTTGCCATGCAATCATCGTTGCGTTGTTGGTCTTGCCACTTTCTCTTGTTCATCATCATCGGGTTGAGCTTGCCATTAGTGACAAACAAATACTCTGCCTTCTCTCTGCTTGTAATAAATATGCCAACAATCTCCCCCTTTGTCATTGTTGGTAACCCCTTGAAGAACATCCAACTATACTACAGTAGCATCCTTGAAATTACTAGTAGCATCCTTGAAATTACCACACTTTCTCCCCCTTTGACATCAATGTCAAAGAAGAAACACACTCCCCCTGAGATGTTGCAGTACATACTCCACCTGTCAACTATGAGCAGCTTAAAAATATAATAGATATTCAATAAGTACTCCCCCTGACCGGGTGAACAGATTAGACGAAAGAAGTTATAACCCCCAACTTTTGACAAAGATATCCAAAAGGGGTCGTTGCTAACGGTTTAGTAAAGATATCAGCTATCTATTCTATGGAAGGAATATAATTCATCTGAACAATTCTGTTTGTAACTTATTCTCTGAGAAAATGGTATTTTATTGGTATGTGCTTAGATTTTGAATGAAGTACGGGATTCTTAGAGAGACTGATGGCACTGGTGTTATCACAGTGAAGTGGAATGGGATCAGTGTAAGTTACCTTCAAATCTACAAGAGTTTGTATCATCCATAAAATCTGAGTGCAGTAGGTAGCAACAACAATGTACTCTGCTTCTGTAGTTGATAATGAAATAGATCCTTGCTTTTTACTAAGCCATGCTACTAATGAGTCACCCAGGAAGAATGCTCCTCCACTGGTTCTTTTTCTCTCATCAACACAGTTTTCCCAATCTGCATCTGAATAAGCAATTAACTGAAAATTTTGATTTCTGGGATACCACAGACCATAAGTCATTGTTCCCTTAAAGTATTTGAATATCCTTGTGACAACTACCAAATGACTTTGTTTAGGAGCAGACTGATAACGACCTACCATTCCGACAACTTGCATTATATCAAGATGGGATGTTTTGATGTACAAAAGACTGCCTATCATAGAGAAGTATGTCCTTTGATCAACATCCAGTGAAATATCATCTTTACTGAGCTTGAAACCAACCACCATAGGTGTGCTAACAGGAGAGGAATCCTCCATCTGAAATTTCTTCAACATCTCTTTCAAATATTTTTCTTGAGAGATAAATATTCCTGCAGAACTCTGATTTACTTGTAAACCAAGAAAATATGACAATTCTCCTATCATGGACATCTCAAATTCTGTTTGCATAGAATTAGTAAACCACTAGACAGATGATTCATTAGTACAGCCAAAAATAATATCATCTACATAAACCAAAACAAATAGTAAATTATCACCTTCAGACTTAATGTAGAGGTTGTTGTCAACAATACCTTTCTTGAACCCTTTGTCTTGTAAAAATTTGTCCAGACTATAATACCAATCTTGTGGTGCTTGTTTCAGTCCATATAAGGCCTTATTCAACTTGCAAACATAATTAAGATTATCTGTCAATGAGAATGCTTCAGGTTGATCCATATATACTTCTTCCTCTAGATCTCCATTAAGAAATGTTGACTTAACATCCATCTGATAAACTTTAAATTTCTTATGACATGAATAAGCAAGAAACATTCTGATGGATTTCAATCTTGCCACTGGTGCAAAAGTTTCATCAAAGTCCTGACCTTCAACTTGTGCATACCCTTTACAGACCAATCTAGCTTTATTTCTAACAACTTATCCTTTTTCATTCATTTTATTCTTGAACACCCATTTGGAACTGATTACATTTTTATCTTCAGGTCTAGGGACAAGCTCCCAAGTATTGTTCTTCTCAATCTGATCAAGCTCTTCATTCATTGCTTTAACCCAATCATCATGCTGGCTGGATTCATAAAAAAAATTAGGTTCAGTCATAAATAAAAAAGCAACATGAGATTGTTCTGAGTCTTTAATCAATTTTCTTCTTGTCTGAACTCCTTTATTTATATCTCCAATTATCTAATTTTCAGGATAATTCTTTCTAACAATTCTGAGAGGTGAATTTTCTTCTTTCTGTTGATTTGTGTCAACCTGAGTATTTGTATCTTCATCTGATTCATATTCTTCCCTTTTTGATCCTTGGACCTGTTCATCTTCATCTTCAACTATATCTTTTGTGCTTGGTTCAACACTGCTTACATTTCT
>JZKD02S1989639.1:227779-247995 GCA_000966675.3 Picea glauca
TTGTTGCAGTACATACTCTCCCTGTCAACTATGAGCAGCTTAGAAATACAAAAGATATTCAATAAGTACTCCCCCTGACCAGGTGAGCAGATTAGACGAAAGAAGTTATAACCCCCAACTTTTGATGAAGATATCCAAAAGGGGTCGCTGCTAACGGTTTAGTAAAGATATCAGCTATCTGTTCTGTGGAAGGAATATAATTCATCTGAGCAATTCTATTTGTAACTTGTTCTCTAAGAAAATGGTATTTTATTGGTATGTGCTTAGATTTTGAATGAAGTATAGGATTCTTAGAGAGACTGAGGGCATTGGTGTTATCACAGTGAAGTGGAATGGGATTAGTGTAAGTGACCTTCAAATCTGCAAGAGTTTGTATCATCCATAAAATCTGAGTGCAGCAGGTAGCAGCAGCAATGTACTCTGCTTCTGTAGTTGATAAGGAAATAGATCCTTGCTTTTTACTAAGCCATGCTACTAATGAGTCACCTAGGAAGAATGCTCCTCCACTGGTGCTTTTTCTCTCATCAACACAGTTTTCCCAATCTACATCTGAATAAGCAGTTAACTAAAAATTCTGGTTTCTGGGATACCACAGACCATAAGTCATTGTTCCCTTCAAGTATATGAATATCCTTGTGACAGCTACCAAATGACTTTGTTTAGGAGCAGACTGATAACGACCTACCATTCCAACAACTTGCATTATATTAGGACGAGATGTTGTGATGTACAAAATACTGCCTATCATAGAGCGATATGTCCTTTGATCAACATCCGATGAAATATCATCTTTACTGAGCTTGAAACCAACCACCATAGGTGTGCTAACAGGAGAGGAATCCTTCTCATGCTTTTTGATATGTGCACATTCTTCTCTCTTCACATTTCTCTTATGTTCAGCTTCTGTTCCTTATCTCTGAGCTTTCTTCACACTGTGCATACTGTAGTTTTACCTTTCTACAGTTCAACTCATTTTTCAGTCAGAACAACCAACTTTGCATAGTTGTCTCATATATTCTTTTATTCACATACACCTTAGCAACTGAACCGCCAACCGATCAAGAATCATGAATAAGTTTTTCTAACTGAATTATAAATGATCAATTAACTGTGAGGTGAAACAGTAGCCCTCCGATCATATTCGAATTCACCTGCACTGTTGGATTACAAGAAATAAAATGTCTTTCACATTTCGTATTTCGGAAATTCGCGATTTCACATGTCACGAATTCCTGTTGCGAAGCATCTCGACTCTCCAAGTTGCGATCCCCGAAATGGATCCAGATCAATGGTCCACAAAACTTCATAATTTGATCCCTTCTTTTCCTAATCGAATGACTGACGGGATTTCAGTGTTTTTCCCTTCGAGTCTTCGAGACTCACAATAGTCCCTTTCGACATTTTGTGATTTCACATGTCATGAATTCCTAAAAATCCATGTTGTGATCCCCAAAACTCCATGTCGCAATTTCACATTTTGGCATTTCACTATTTTGGCAATTCTTGTGATGAGATATATTGAAGCTCCATGTCGCAATCCCCGAAACTCCGAAACTCCATGTCACAATTTCGCATTTCGGCATTTCACGATTTCAGCAATTCTTGTGATGAGATATCTTGACACTCCATGTCGCAATCCCTGAAACTCCGAAACTCCATGCCCCGATCCCCAAAACTCCATGTCGCAATTTCACATTTAGGCATTTCACGATTTTGGCAATTCTTGTGATGAAATATCTTGACTCTCCATGTCGCAATCCCCGAAACTTTGAAACTCCATGTCACGATCCCCGAAACTCCAAAACTCCATGTCACAATCCCCGAAACTCCATGTCGCAATTTCACATTTCAACATTTTATGAGTTCTGTGGTGAAGTGTTTCGACACTCCAACTCTCGGTAAACAAAACCTACACCAAAAGGTGTTTTTTTCATTTCGGCATTCCTGTGGTGAAGTGTTTCGACACTCCAACTCTCAGTATCTGAAACTCTGAAATGGAGTTATTTCCCATTCTGCGAGACTCTTTGTTGATGTGTCTGTTTTGGGATTTCGACGTTTTTCATTTCGCAAATTTGGGACTCCTGTGATGAAGAATCTCGACTCTTGACTCCTCCAACTCCCGGTATTCGGAACCCCGAAATGGAGTTATTTCCCGGTCTGTGAAACTCTTTGTTGATGTGCCTGTTTTGGGATTTCGGCATTTTGCATTTCGCGACTTCGGGAGTCATTTGATGAAGAGTCTCGACTCTTGACTCCTCCAACTCCCGGTATCCGAAAATTCGATTTCCCGATTTGCGAAACTCCGAAATGGAGTCTTTGACATGCTCTGATTTATCGCATTTCGGGATTTTCTGCCGTGAGTTGCTTCCTTGATTCCTGGAGTTTACGGTTCTGATCTTGCCATGCGATCATCATTGCGTTGTTGGTCTTGCCACTTTATCTTGTTCATCATCATTGGGCTGAGCTTGCCATCAATGACAAACAAATACTCTGCCTTCTGTCTTCCCGTAATAAATATGCCAACAGGGGTTGAATCGGTATGAGAAATTTTACCACTTTTAACCACAATATATTAACTTCAATATTATCACCAATATATCATCAATGTATTGTCTATGATTACATTCAATATATCATGAGCATATAAATATAAACATCATCACATCAAATACATAGTACACCGGGATTTAAGTGGAAACCCAAATGGAAGAAAACCACATAATGCTTTCTTATATATCAAAGAATGCATTCATTAGAATCACCAACTTCCAAATTCTTCAGCTACAACTGGAAGGAGGCTACGACCCCCTATTTGCAGGCTCCAACTTGAAGGAAGATACAACTCCCTGAATTTTGTGGCTCCAACCAGAAGGAGGCTATGACCCCCTGATTATTAGGCTCCAACCTGAAGGAAGCCTCAACTCCCTGATTTTTCGGCACCAACCGGAAGGAGGCTACAACCTCTTTTTATTTCCATGTCCTACTGCCCTGAAATATAAATGTAGACCAAATGTCACTAACATTTTCACTATCATTGCCATTGTCATTTTCACTGTCTCTATCACATCAACATGTAACCTATCAACCTAGAACTGTATCCAACCTATCACTAATCAACTTGTCCAACATGTCACTGTCACTGATGCTCAACCATATCCTCTCACATGGATCATATACCAAGGACACCTCTCAACTAGATGTGAAACATCACCAACACATGCCTCTACCAAGCATGTACCAAGATCACCAACATACCATCATGAGATATGTGTCTCAACCATGTACCAAACCATCAACCTGTAATATACCAAGTATCAACCATGTACCACAACTTGTACCAGAACAATTGCATCAACCATGCACCAACACATTTACAACAAAAAGTGCATCAACCATGCACCAACACATGTACCATGTACCTCAACCATCAACCATGTACATCAACACATGCACCAACACATGTACCATGTACCTCAACCATCAACCATGTACATCAACACATGTACCAGACCATGTACCAACGGTGTATCTCAATCATATACCATATCACTCAATCATTCCATACACCATATACCATAAGATATCATCAATGAAGTGCCTCAAAAATTACCAAACAACCAAGATCATATACCAAGTATATGCCTCAACCATGCATCTAATATGTGCCTCAACCATGTGCCAATGCCTCAACAATATAACAAAGACTTGCCTCAAGCATGCACCATAACATCATCAAAATGTAACCCTCAAAACATGCATATAAACTACATGTACCTATGTAATAGACCTGGTGTATGTGATCATAGACCTACAGACCTTCCTCAACTTCAGCAACAAGAGAATAGCATCTTCATCAAACTTTACCTTAGTCTCACAGGACTAGTTTTTGGATTAGTCACAAACCCTAACTTCAAACAAGAATAAGTACGTACTTGTAATGAATAATGGTATGAAACGTGTACCCAATATTCTCCAATATCTTATCTATAATTCCTCCAAGTTTCATTTCTTGGAACATATTATAAAAGGCGTTATAGAAAAAATGGAAAACCTTGTTCAATTCTGGATTATTCTAGAGAGAAAATTTGTATAGCATGCCACGCATGGAATATTTGATATCTGAATTTGAAAATATTACAAAACATACCACATACTTTACTCTATCTAATTCATTTAGTCTCACTAAAATTTGATCCTCTATGAAGACGTTATGATTGTTTTACCTGGAACACTTGTTTGAGACTAGTTTCAGGATTAGCCAAAAACCCTATTTTCCACAGTGTGTATCTCCGAAAATAAAACAAACTAGAAGCTGAAATTTCTACCACATGTACCTTGATATGTATTCTCAATATCCTCCAAGTTTTCCTATCAGAATCATTCTATAAAAAAATTTATAGTGAAAATGGTAAGATGACCTGTAAATAACACACCTTAGAACACATCCTCACAAGATTTCATCCTCCCTTGGAATTTTTCCCTTCTTCACTTCATCTTCCCTCTGAAAAATGTCTCAGATATCCCTGATTACCTTAGATAAGAATAATTTAATCACATATAAGATATTCAATAGAATGTGTGTGTGATTGTACTTATGAGTGACTTATTGAGGTGTATATATATATTTTCTAAGTAACATATTTCCTTAACTTTAGGGCTTCTTGAACGATCTTGTTACAACCACTTTAACATTTTATTAATGACTTGTGACCAGTTAGGGGCTTCTTAAACCATATTTGGGGCTTCCATAGGGGATTCTTAAGCCATCTTTGGGGCTTCCAACTTCATGACCTCATAACTCATCAATCGTGAAGAACTACGTGACGTTCCACCTACCATTGGAAATGGCATGAAAAGTACTATCCATGTGTGAGTGTGTTATCTAGATATACATTGTCCTTCATTTCATTTTTCTTTTATCAAATTTGGGTTCCATAATCACACCTTCGGAGCTTCATGTAGACTTCATCAAATGCACCCATCACATCTGCTAACATCAACCACTCTCATTGACATCAATGACAACTAACTCATCATCAATCTTGATCACAACTCAGACATATTTTGAACGCTCCAAGGGTTGAAATCAATGACAACCAATTGTCCAACATCATCGTCTACCTTCTCAGGAGGCATTACTTCCTCTATTTGATCTCCTCAATCCTCAATCAATGTCCCTTCATTTTGAGTTTCAACATCCACAATTTTGGCAGTACCATTGTTCTTCCAACATTTTTTGCCTTCGATGTTGGTTCATCAGATCCTTCTTCAAATTTATTATAGACAAGTTGGCTAAATTTATCCATCTGGGTGAGAAAATCAAGGCTTGTTTGGCCCGCTTGTAATTTGGCCCTTAATCTCCTCACCTTACTTTGAATTTTATGATTAATTCTTATTAAATTGAGGTTTTGCTACATAAGGACATAGTGCAATGGATTTGAGATGTTACCTGAGATGAGTTGATGTCTCTTGTGCATGAGAATTATTTTCTTAGATGGCACAATGTGATTGATGTCCTTCATGACTTTCGGTGTTGCAACATTTTCTCCATCCATGTCATTTCTTAGCTCCCATGTTGCAGCAGAGTCTTCATCCTCACCTAATGGTTCTTGTTTTGTAGCACCGTTTTCGTTTTCACCTGTTAGTTCTTGTGTTGCAACAAGGTTTTTGTCCTCTCTTGTTGGTTCTTGTGTTACAACAGGTCTTCATCTGTTTCTGTAGGAATATTTTCTTTATTTGTTTCTCCTATTGGTTATTGTGTGACTAAATATCTTCCTCTTTATATATATCTTATTCTTCTAGTGGATCCACTTATCCTATTGGTTTTTGTGTGACAGCATGAGTTTCTTCTTCCTCCATCGACTTCACTTCTCATGTTGGTTCTTTGTTGCACATACGTTGTCATTGATGTCAAAGTGATCATGGGAATGGTCAGTTATAGCACAATAATAGATAGTATGGCACAAATTATGATGCACAGATAGAGGAAGTTGTGAAAGGATGAAAATAGAAATGCACACAATAACAGAAAAGGATGAAAATAAAAGTGCATCCAATAACAGACAAGGATGAAAACAGAAGTGCGTGCAATAATAGAAAATATGGCACAAACTATGACATGCATATGGAGGAAGTCTGGAAAGGTTTAAAACAAAAGTGTGAAAAATGATTGAAGGACGAAAGGATCAATGGCGTAGAAGAATATCAATGACTAGGACTTGATCGTAGATATGATCGGTCGGTGAATAAATTATTGGTGATAATAGATAAATACAGTCATATCGACAGGGGGATGACCCACAATGCAGTTCAGAAGTGAAGTACGATGGAGAAAAATGTAATGGAGTAGACTGTAACTGAGTTCATTGTCCGTGATTGTGAAGTGGAGCAACAGATGTTGGTGTTGCATTGCAATGACATATGTGCAACGATTGTAGGGTGCCTTGAGCTAGTGCAACGAGCGACACAGTGGATTGTAATGAGATGAAGTCGATGTGACAAGTGATAGAGTGGACTACAATGAAATGAGTGGAAGTTCAACATTCAAGTGAAAAAGTCACCAAGGCACGCTCACAGTCTACTGGGGAAATTGGGTGAGCATATTGCAGGGAAATTGCAACAAGATGAAGACTTGTGACTTGATTTTTGCACTCCTTTTCTATTTGTGCATTGGGTGCTTTGTAAACCAGAATGTGAATTGTTGCATCAATTTGAGGAGATGTTCTAATAATACTAGGTTTTGTTGTTGGAGATGAGTTGGAGCTCATTTGTTGGAATATTTGGTCACATAATCAATCCTTCGTTAATCATTGAAATAATAAACTATAATCCTTGAACGTTTTCATAAAACAAGGAATATTTGGTCTGTTTGATTTAGTCAACAAATGTCGAGCCATAACTAAACAATAAATATTCTTAATTTAGACAGAAGTATGTCCACATATAACTAACTAGACTTTGATGTGGTCAATATATGTCCACAATATAACTGGTATGCATCCACATACTTAATTTATATAGAAGTGCATCCACATATAACTAACTGGACTTTGATCTGGTCAAGATATGTCCACAATATAACTAGTATGTATCCACATACAGTTAGTTGAACTCAAGAAAAGATGTTATAAATGGGGATGTGTTATGATTGAGTATGATGTTGATGATAAGAGAGGAAAAAGAGTTTGTAACTAATCAAAGGAACTAAAATGGAAATATATTAGATGGTTTTTGAATTCAAAAGAGAAAATTCTTAAGAAAGGTCTAGTTGTGTAAGGAATTTTTTGGAGAAAAATGAATACAGGTAGGTAGGGTGGTGCAGGGGAGAGGGATAGAGTCCTCACTCTACAGGTCGGTGCTTGAGAGGATTGGTGTTCTCATCATTTGTAACAGGTTGGTTCCTGAGAGGATTGGTGTCCTCATTATTTGCAACAGGTGGGTGCCTATCGAGCTGAAAAATTATAAATTGTAAGTTGGTGCTTGCAAAAGAATATAAATATGTTATGTAGTTTTATCCCACATTGAGTTTCCACGTAAAAAATTTGATGTATTGTGTTTTCTGTGTTGTTTTTATTTCTATATGCATTGGTGATTAAGTAAGCACTTAAAAATAATATTAAATCATTGAAAGAAAAGATAATTTGAGAAAATTGATACAATATTGATTCACACCCCCCTTCTCAGTATTACTATGAGTCTCAACAGTTGGTATCATAGCAAGGTTCCTTTAGTAACAGCCTAACAACTAGAAGGAAGATCACACAAAAAGTATGGCAAGTCAAGATTCATCTTCTTCTTCAACCATGCCTCCTTTATTCAATGGAACAAATTTTTCTTTTTGGAAAATCAGAATGAAGACCTACTTGATGTCTCTTGGTATGGAATTCTGGAAGATCTTGCTAGATGGTTATAAAATCCCAGTAAATCTTCCAACTAATGAAGCTGGTAAGAAAAATTACTAAATTAGTGTAAGAGCTATGAATGTTATTCAATGTGGGCTTGTAGAAACAGAATTTGTTAAAGTAATGCAGTTGGA
This sequence comes from Picea glauca, assembly GCA_000966675.3. Classification (NCBI taxonomy): domain Eukaryota; kingdom Viridiplantae; phylum Streptophyta; class Pinopsida; order Pinales; family Pinaceae; genus Picea; species Picea glauca. Next base: position 235,815 of record JZKD02S1989639.1, read on the forward strand.
ATCTATAAAGGAAATATGGGACAAACTGGTAAAAAATTATGAAGGAGATGACAAAGTAAATTTGGTCAAACTTCAAGCTCACATAATGCAATTTGAAAACCTATGGATGAGTGAAGATGAAAATATTGTTCCTTCTCATAGTATATGAGACTCTAAACACTATGAAGGGGCTATGTGAGAAGATTGAAGAAGCTATGGTGGTTCAGAAGGTACTGAGATCTCTTCCCCCAAGACTTGATGCGAAGGTTTCTGCTATAGAAGAAATGAATAAACTAGATAAAATGACTATGGATAGGCTCCATGGAATAATTATTTCTTATGAGATGAGGACCAGGAAATAATAACCAGATATTAAGGATGTAGTCTTCAAGGCATCTGTCAAATCGTCAACATCTCAAGATCATGATTTCTATGAACACTTCTCAAATGAAGAAGAAGACAAATTTGTAAGGAAACTAAAGAGGGGCTCTGAAAACTATAAAGGTATGTTACCATTCAAATTCTTTCATTGTGGTAAAGTTGGTCATTTTGCATCCAAATGTCCTTTCAAAGAAAACAACACCAATGAAAAAGGAAGAAAAGACAAGGATAAACTAGAGAGTTTAAAAAGAAAAATTATTTTAAAAGAAATAGTTTTTATTCAAGGGAGGATAACAGAATCTCTTTAGACACTAAAGAAGAAGAATATGAGCTAGATACAACTCAAGATGAAAAAATTATCATGGATTTAGGGAAACAAAGATCTGATCAAGAAAAAATAGATACAGAAGAGTGTGAAGTTGTAGTCAACATGGAAAGAGAACTCATTAGTGATCTGGAGGAAATATCCCAAATCAAGAAAAAGAATAGACTAAGAAAAGAATAGTTGCATATTTATAAAGAAAAATACAATGAGATTAGCGAAGACACGGTCATATTAAAAATACAACTAGAAGAGTCCAAAAGAAGGGAATAAATATTGATGAATCAGATAAGAGAAAAGGAGAACATTTGTGACAAACTAGAAGTAGAAATAGTATCCTTAAGAAAATATATAGATAAGTCCAAGACTCAAATGAATATCAAATTCGTAAGAGGATATGAAATCCTATATAATATTCTCAGCAATCAGAGATCACCAGATGAAAAGACATGACTGGGATATAAGGAAAGTTTTAACATTGTCAAAGGTGAGTCAAGCATCAGCACATCAACTACTAAGAATCCCACAAGCTATGTCAATGTTCTCGAGGGAAACAATGGTCATCCTAACAAGTTAGGAAATGAAAAGAAGAAGCAGCCTGTTACGAGGAAAATCTCTCTATGGCTAGGGTAAACCACAACAGATGGAAATGACTGCAGAAATCAACTTTATCCCAGAAACATGCTATATAAACCAATATGCAAGAGAGATAAGAAAGATTCCTACCTCGTCTAGATGTTCGATGAATTCCATCATTGAGAACTTGAACCCAAAGTTATATACCTGCAACTAGTTATCAACAAACAAGCAAAGCAAGCATATGGTGATAATGTAAAAGTTAGCACATTAGATAGCATAATCCATTAATATACATAACAAATACGCCCATGTATAAAACTCATATATTTTCAAGATATCAATTAGACGGGAAAGGATTATTTCTATTAATAAATGATCAACAGAAGTGAAAATATTATAGACTTTTGTGTCGGCACGGTTCAGAACTGAGAAACTAAGTTCCTTCTAGTTGGGCCTCCACCACTTCAATCCTCTACCAAAGGCAAGCTCATAAGAGAGAAACAATGAGGTTATAAATCAACAAAGGAAGAGCTTGGGGATGAACACTGTGTTCAGAATTAAAGGACAAAGGGATACAGACTCAATATGAAGTAATAATTTCTCCACAGTAACTTTTCTCTCAAAGTTGAATTCTTTCTCATTTTCCATAGCTAGGAATTGGCCCATTTATAGCCTTCAAAATGGAATTGAAGGGACGAGTTGGAATGTTTCCGGTATATGGAAGGCCAAGGATCAGAGATCTCCTGCCTTGACATAGAAACCCGACATTTATTTTCATTTTCTGGCACAAATCTCGATGTACATGGACTATAGTGGAGCAGCCTGCATATACGCATGTTGTATAGTGTGCAAGATGCGTACATGTGGAAAAATATTAATTTGTGTCTCTGGATTTTATCAACATGGAAGATAAGTCTGCATAGGGAAATGGAATAAGGCCCTATGTGAAAGATTTCATAGGGTGAGGAAAATCTTGCTATAACACAGCCAGAACTAGATCAGCCCAACCATGCAAACAAATATGAAGCAAGGAAGCAACAGATGCCTGAATCTTATCAAGTTGGAAGACAAATACCAATTCCTTTACGTAAGTTCTTCATTCCAATGCATCTAAAATTTTTATATGGATATTGTTGCTCTTGTGGTAATTTTGGACATAAGGCTATGTGTTTCACGACTTCTAGACATAACAGAAATGTAGGAATGAGATTCAATAAACCTCAAATGGTTATGGTTCAAAATTATTTCAATAATTCCTTCTCTCCTTTATTGGATGAACTTGAGTGTCACCTATGCAATATTTTTGGACACAAGCCAAGTGAATGCAGAAGTAAGATGTTGCATATATTTAAGCAAGATAGACAAGAAAATTTTACCATGGTTTGGTGAAAGGAAAATAAAAACAAAGAAAAATGTGGACTAGCTCTATATGCCAAAAATCAAGAAAATCAATGGTATATTGACAGTGGTTTCCCCAAGCACATGACAGGAGACAAGAGTAAGTTTGAATTCTTAACTGAAGAAAAAGGTGGTAATGTTACTTTTGGAAACAATTCTCCAACTAGAATTAGACGAAAAGGAATTGTTGTACTAGATGAATATAAGAAGGGAAATACCAAAGCATAGAATGTGTTGTATGTAGATGGTCTAAAACATAACTTGTTGAGTGTAAGTCAAATGTGTGACCAAGGACACAATATTCTCTTTTATTCAAAAGGTTGTAAAGTAACGGATGTGAATATAGGGAATATTATTGTAAAGTCGGTCAGAACTCTAGGAAATATGTATTTCCTAGAAGAAGGCAAAGAAAAATGTTGCATTGGTAAAACTGATGAGAGTTTGCTTTGGCACAAAAGACTAGGTCATCTTAGTTTTAATCATCTTGTTAAGATAGGAAGAAAATACGATGTATGATATGTGCCTAAAAGTTCCAAACTTGAGAATATTGTTTATAATTCATGCTAGTTTGGAAAGCAGTCAAGAGTTCAATTCAAGGAAAGATAATACTCCACCACTCAACCTCTTGAGTTTATCCATACAATTCATGGCCCTACTAGTACTCAATCACCACAAGGTGAAAAATATTTCATATTTTTTATTGATGACTATACCATGATTACTTGGGTTGGATTATTGAAGCATTAATTTGAGGCTTTTGAAAAATTTAAAATATTCAAAGACCAGGTAGAAAATGAAATGGACTTAAAAATCAAGTGACTATAGTCAAACAGAGGAGGAGAATTCACATATGATGAATTCAACATTTATTTTGAAAAACATGGGATCAAGAGATAGTTTGATATTGTAAGAACCCCTCAACAAAATGGAGTTGTAGAAAGGATGAACAGAATAGTTCAAGAAATGGACAAGGCCATGCTTGATGAATCAAAGGTACCCAACACCTTTTGGGGAGAGGTCATTGAAACTCTTTTCAACATTCTCGATAAATTTCACATAAGAGTAAACAACAATAAAACCCCTTATGATCTATCGCATGGAATATCAACATCAATAAAGCATTTCAAGATATTTGGAATCAAATGCTACATTAAAATAAATGAAGACAACTTAGGTAAGTTTGAATCTAAAGTTGATGAAGGAATATTGTTAGGATACTCCTCCAGAATAAAAGGGTACAAGTGTTGCAACAAAAGGCTCCACAAGATAGTTGAGAGTATAGACGTAAAGGTAGATAAAGGACCAATTCATCCAGTGAGACACCAACATCATGATGATCTATGTGATGAACCAATCAGAAATGAACCACAAGATGAAAAAATGAAGGAGCATCAACAACAAGAGGATTCATAGGAAGAGGAGAGAATGGAAACACCACAGCCAAAGACCCCATCAAGGTATGTTCAAAAACACATCCAGAAAGTCATATTATTGGAAACAAGGAAGCAGGTGTACAAACTAGAATAAAAGTTATAGATACATCTAGCTCTATAAATTTTGCGTTGTTTTCCATGAGTGAACCCCAAACTTTTGTGCAAGCAAGTCAATATGACCACTGGGTGAAAGCCATGAATGAAAAACGAGACCAAACAGAGAAAAATAAGACTTGGTATCTTGTTCCAAGACCCAATAACAATAATTTAATTGGAACTAAATGGGTATACAGAAACAAGTTGAATGAAGATGGATAGATAGTCAGAAACAAGGCCAGATTGGTATGCAAAGGGTATGCTCAAGTAGAAGGAGTGGACTTTGAAGAAACCTTTGCCCATGTTGCAAGACTTGAAGTTATAAGGATGTTTTTGGCTTTTTCATGCTACAAAAAATTCAAATATTATCATATGGATGTCAAATAAACCTTTTTAAATGGTGACCTAAAGGAATAAGTTTATGTGGAGCAACAAGAGGGTTTTCAGCTAACTGAAAAAAAGGATTATGTATTTCAATTAAAGAAAGCCTTGTATGGGATAAAACAGGCTCCAAGAGCTTGGTACTATATAATGGACAAGTATTTTCACCATGAAGGATTTAAAAAGGGAACGGTTGATAGAAACTTATACATCAAGGCTAAAGGTAATGACCTGTTAATTATTGTAGTATATGTTGATGATATTATTTTTGGGAGTAACATTGAATTAATGAGTAGGAAGTTTGCAGTTTCAATGAAAAAGAGTTTGAGATGTCTATGTTGGGGGAACTCTCCTTCTTTATTGGTCTATAGCTTCATCAATTAGAAAGAGGAATTTTCATTTCTCAAAGTAAATATCTCAAGGAAATCTTGAAGAAATTTGGCATGGAAAATTGTGCACTAGTAAGCACTCCTATGACTATCAGTTGCAAACTCAACAACGATGACGATGGTCCAGAAATAGATCAAACCATGTACAGGTTTATGATAGGCAGTCTACTCTATCTCATAGATTCAAGGCCTGAAATTATGCAAGCGGGAGGTTTGGTAGGTAGGTTTCAATCCTATCCTAAGGAAACTCATGTCCTTTTGGTTAAAAGAATATTTAGATACTTGCAAAGGTATTGTTGATTATGGCTTATGGTATACAAAAGACACAGACCTATTTCTTAGAACTTATACATATGTAGACTAGGGAGGGAGTGTTGATGATAGAAAAATCACTAGTGGAGGTGCGTTCTTCCTTGGCAGTTGTTTAGTGTCCTAGCTCAACAAGAAACAAAATTCCATTTCCCTTTCTACAACTGAAGCTAAATATATAGTTGCAGCATCCTATTGTACTCAAGTGTTGTGGATAAAAAACAATCTCGAGGATATTCAATTTCTTTGTGATCAACTTGTCACCATCACGTGTGAAAATACAAGTGATATCAATATCTTTAAAACCGTGTTCAACACTCTAAGACTAAGCATATACCAATCAAATATCATTTTCTCAGAGAACATGTTCAGGATTGGGTGGTCAAATTAGAGTATGTTCCTTCCAAAGATAAGATTGTAGATATTTTTACCAAGCCATTACCAAGAGAAACCTTTGAGTATATTAGACAAAGGTTGGGTGTGATCTCATCTTCCTTTCTTCAGTAAAGAACACAGTTCATTAGTTCTACAGGTGCCCCATTTGATGGTGTATCAGGGACAAGTGATATTGTTGTTAATATTCACATTACTCATAAAAGAAGTTTGTTTTTGTGGAGATGCGCATAGTTAAAGTTTGCAATGGTTCTCGATGGTATTCTTTTTTAGGGTGTTTTGTGTGCGTAAAGAATCTAGGAGCATGTTTTATCACATGATTTTAGAGGAGCTTCTTCCCAGAGGGAGAGCCTTTGTCATTGTTTTCAAAGGGGGAGAGTAACAAAAACAAACAACAAACCTAGCTTACCATGAAGTTCATACACATTGAAAGGGATTTCGTTGTGCACATTGAAAGGGGGAGCAGCTTCGTATAAAGTTCATCGATTTGGAAGTTGCGCACATTGAAAGGGGAGAAGCTTAAGATAAAGGCCATTGATTTAACAATCAGTCTCTTTTGGTTGCCAACAATGACAAAGGGGGAGTTTGTTTCACATATGTTGTCATTGATGTCAAATTGGTCATGGACATGGTCAATTATAGCACAATAACAGACAGTATGGCACAAAGTATGATGCACAGACATAGGAAGATCTGAAATGATGAAAACAGAAGTTCACGCAATAATAGACAATGATGAAAACAAAAGTGTGTGCAATAATATACAAGGATGAAAATAGAAGCGTGCACAAAAAAAAATTATGGCACAAAGTATGACGCACAGACAGAGGAAGTCGTGAAAGGATGAAAACAGAAGTGCACAAAAGGATCGAAGGACAAAAGGATCAATGTCGCAATGGAGTATATTGTGACATATTTCCTTTTCCATGATTGCAAAGTGGAGCAACAGATGTTGGTGCTATAGTGCGACGACAAATGTGAAATGACTGTAGGGTGCCTTGAGCTAGTGTGAGGAATGATGCAGTGGAGTGTGACGAGATAAAGTCAATGCACCAAGGTGCGCTCACAATCTAGTGGGGATACTAGGTGAGCGTACTATAGGGCAAGTGTGACAAGATGAAGACTTGTGACTTGAGTTTTTCACTCCTTTTCTATCTATGCATTGGGTGCTCTGTAAACCAGAATGTGAATTGTTTCATCAATATGAGGAGATGCTCTGATAAGATTAGGTTTTGTTGTTGGAGATGAGTTGGAGCTCATTCGTTGGAATATTTTGTCACATAATTTATCCTTCATTACTCATTGAAAGAATCAATGATGATCCTTGAACAATTTCATAAAATAAGAAAGATTTGGTTCATTTGATTTAGTCAAAGAATGTCCATTCGTAACTAAACAAGAAATATTCTTAATTTATACATAAGTATGTCCACATATAACTAATTGGACTTTGATGTCGTCAAGATATGTCCAAAATATAACTATTATGCGTCCACATACTTAATTTAGACAAAAGTGTATCCACATATAACTAACTGGACTTTGATCTAGTCAATATATGTCCACAATATAATTGTTATGCGTCCACATACAATTAGTTGAACTCGGGAAAACATATTATAAATAGGGATGTGCTCTGATTGAGTATAATGTTGATGATGAGAGAGGAAAAAGAGTTTGTAACTGTTCAAAGGAATTGAACTATAAATATATCATATGGTTTGTTAATTAAAAAGAGAAAAGTCTTGAGAAAGGTCTAGTTGTGTAAGGAATGTTTTGGAGAAAAATGAATACAGGGAGGTGTTGAGGGGTACTAAATCCCTTTAACTCAATAGCAGGAACCAAACCCACCACGGAGGCCTAATTAGACTCTGCAGTGTTTGATGGTGGAATGGTTCTCCGGGTCTTTCGGTCTGGCCAATTTATTGATGGGCTTTATGTAGTGATTGACAGGATATCTTCTTATGAAAGTTCCTCCATTTTAAATGTTCTCTTTTTGTCTTTTCTTTTATTAGATGGTTCTGATCAAAATAAACCAGTTGGTAAAGGGGTTTCTTAACTACTGAAGAAGGCCAAGCTTGGGATAACCCTTATGCTCAAGCATGCGAACAAATATTTTCACACCTATGACAAACCTAGTACTAATACATTAAATTGATGGTATTTCAATTATTGACTTAGATACATATATCATAAGAAAACATGCATGCAATAATATGATGGCAAGAAAAACAATTTCCTTAGCTCTAGAATTAATCACACATTAACACAACATTTTGCTTTCATCATTAGAGACAAGAACTAAAAAAAATATTGAAGCAGCTAACTTATCAATAGATTCAGAAACCCTTACTCGTTATAGCATCCATTAATGAAATAAAGTTAGAAGTAATTCCTCCTCAATCCAATCACACAACGCCTTTGATGAAAAATAGAAATTTGTCTCTGGTCCTGAACAAAACTTCTCAATTAAGGTAGTTCGGAAATAGTTCTTTACCATTCCAAAACTGAGGGTCTTTCCCAAAACCATTGACCTTTGCTAAAAGGTCAATCCTCTTATTTATAATGAACATTAACCAAAAATAGATATTACAAGTGCAAGATAAGTAAAAGAAAATATCGCCATGTGGTGCTTTCAACTCTCTGTTCTCTAAGAATCGTCAAATAGTTTTACTGAAGTGGATGACTCTTCTCATATCTTGACCATTTGACAAAGATTTCCTCGCATGTGTTGGCATATGGGAACCTGTGCTAGTCCATCGGGGGTTAAAGAATTTCTTTCACTTCTACTACCCATTCTCTGTACTTGATTACTTTAACCCTCAACCGCTGTATAATTGCTTGAGCCGTAATAGGATGCTCCATGAACTGTTGCACTTGACCTGGTGCCATGCTTTCCACCTTTTCTATCTCTATTGTCCACACTAAGTCTTGTTTTGCATGTTTCTTGACTATGTCATGCAGGTTGACAAAGTATTCATATGAGCCAAATTATTGGAGGTCAATGCCTTTCATATCTCGATTAATCTTTTCCCAACTCTTTTCTCACTCGGTCCACTTCTCCTAAATCTTCCGCTAAGGTTCATGGGCCATTTTTACCCAGTATTCGGCCACTTTCCTGATCTGATCTATGTTTCTATCCCTTAACACCCGAATATCGTGCTCTTTGTCTTCTCATCCCTCTTGAACCACATTGATGTAATCGATCCTTTCTACTGCTTGTGAGATTTCTCATACCACCTTTCCATGTCCTTACAGGTAGCTAGTGCCATAAGGGTCTCTTCTTGCAAATCATCTATACCTGTCGTGAAAATATATCATTCATTCATGAATTTGGCATAATCATCTTGGAACTCACTTCTCAAAAACATCATGGCCTATGTGGAGTCATGATAGTATTTTTCCAAATGGCGCAGATGCTCCAAATCCTTAAGTGCAGCAGCCAGCTCCTTTTCATATATTCTTGCTCTGTCCAATGTGTCATCCATGATAGTCATCCCTGCATCGATAAGCTCGGATGTCTTGGTGTTCTCTGTACTGAGAAGCTTCTCCTCCGTAGTGATCAGAATCGAGCTATCTAACGTGAGCCTCCTCTTCTTAGTGGTCCTCTTCATGATGGATTTTCTCTTCCTATCATAGGCTATTTCTTGTATGTCGGCGACCTCATCAACAGGTTCGGGGATTTGTTTTTCTCCCAAGGTTAGAGTATGATCCGGATTATTTTCGGCACGAAATGAGATCAGAAATATAATAAAGAAATGCACAAAGATATCGCAGGTATTCAATAATATAACAGAAATGTATCAGAGATGCAACCATAAACACAGATATACAATAATACACGATTTCTATTAATGAAATAAATGTACAGAGACTGTAAAATACAGAGTTAAAGACTCGATAGAATGGTGGCATCTTATCTCTAAGAAGAGATGTGACGGTTACTCGCATTTGCAAGAAGATGATTACAATGAGGCTTTGAAGGCATTTTTACAATAAAAAAGAATGCCAAAAACCATATACATCCAAAAACCTAACCCTAGGAGATGAAGCGCCAAAATTCATGTGGGCCCCGTTTGGGTAAGTTAGTACATCAACTTCTCGGGGTCGTAACTTTTTCATACGATCTTCGTTTTAGGCGTATGATAGCTCGTTGGAAAGGTATCATTGAGAAAATTAATTTTTGGGGCTCAATAATACCTTTAGCTATCACTGAGAACCTAGATCTTGAAAAACCTTCATTTAGGCCCTCAAAATGGCCCCGAAAGTTAAAACCTTCTAAAAATAGTAAATTGTCAAAATTGCCAGAAAACTATTTTGAGCCAATCGGAAAAGGTGGGTGGCCATTGATATCCACCTGGATCAATCCTCCATCCTTAGAAATCAATGGTCTACATTACGCTGAGTTCTCGGGGGAGAGGGAAAAGCGTTTGTTGAATCTGCATCTTGGTGAGTTGCTTGCCTTGCTGGAGACGTTGTGCTGCTCAGTTTGTGGAAGTCTATCACGAACCTGTTGAGGCTGAGGCTATTCAAAAAGTTGGGCTACATAAGAGGATGGTGTGCAGAAGGAATCTTTGTGATTTGATGCAACCTTGTTGACCTGTTTCTGTTGGATAGAAGGTGCTTGGGGTGAAGCTGTAGTGGTTGCAGTGTCTTTTTGTTCCCCTTTTGAACAGATTGTGAAGAAGCTGAATTTTGTAGTATGAGATACTACCTTGCGGCACTTTTTAGGTGGAACAGTAGTCGGAACTACCTATGGCATTCTATAGAGATGACCCCCTAGAGAAACAATGACACTGCGGGGTCAAGACTCATAAACATCGTGGCGCTTCCACATATATGGTTGGCCCAAGAGAACATCACAGACATCTAGTGGGGCAACATCACATAATACCTCATCCTTGAAGGGTTGAATGCCATATGACAATCGACATTGCTGGCTGACATGAATATCTCGTCCTTGGCGAAGCCACCCGATGTTGTATGGCTGCGGGTGTGATGTTGTCGACAATCCCAACTGTTTGACAACTTTTGTTGAGATGAGGTTCTTCTAGATTCCGCTATCAACAATAAAATGTAGCGGGGTCCCCTTCACCCACATCTGTGAATGAAAAAGGTGCTCCCCCTCTTCAGGATCGGTTGGTTCTTCTAGTTGAATTGTTGCAGTCGCGACAATAGCAGTGGGGTCTGCGTCAATGATCTGTCCTTTACAAATATTTTCAGAATCAGATTCTGAATTAGGGTTCGAATCCTTGTATTTAATCTCGGCCACCAATGACTATTTTGAGCGACATTCATCGGTGTTGTGCCAAGGGATTTTGTGGAAATCGCACCATTTTTCGGTGTCCTTCTTTGTCTTCCTGTGACCCTTATTTTCATGTGGCTTGGACTGGTTTTCAAAAGACTGTTTGTTAGGGACTTCTTTGTCATACTTTGGTTGTTGCGGATTTGTAGAACCAAAATATCGTTTGTTCTGGTGCTTAAATTTCTGCTCGATTTTAATAGCATATTGATAGGCAGCACCGAGTGATGAGATGTCCAGAAAATCCATTTCAGTTTGGATGTATTTTTGTAGAGCCCCATGGTATTTTAGAACCAAATGTCATTCGGAGTCTTTGATACCCAGCTTGGTGCGCAAGGTATGGAAGGTATTGGTGAACTCTGGAACTACTTGGCCCCTCTCTTACCGCAGTGTGGTCCATCTCATGTATTGGTCCTCATAGTTGCCAATAGGGTAATATTGTTCCTTTACCGCATCCACAAAAAAATCTCAAGTGGGATTGGCCCCATATATTTCAGACTCCTCTATGGAACTCTGCTCCCAATAAGTTTCCCACCAATGTTTGACATGGGGGAGATCTTTAAGAAGTGTGAAGGTGATATTTTCTTTGTCGGAAAATTTGTGAACAGAGAGATAACCTTCTAGCATATTTAACCATTTGTCTAGGGCTTCTGCATCTATCTGTCATTCAAATACAGGAATATCAAAATTAACTTGTACCTTGAAAGGCGAGGTGTCTCCAAAGTGGTCTCTTGATGAAGATGTGCCTGTTGCTATCGGCAGGCATTGAAGTATGTGGGAAAAATTCTCCATCATTTCGTCCCGTTGTCGCGTGAGATCTTGCTCAAGCAACAGACTGATAGGATCATTCGCTCCATCGTTTTTCTTTTCTTCCGCCATTGAGGGTTTCTTGGGTGTGTGAGAGCGATTTTCCTCAAGAGAGACAATCTCGAGACCTAACTTTTTATACTCAGACCTCGTCAGGGACATGCACTAAAAAAAACAACCAAGAACAGCCTGCTCTGATACCACTGATCCAGATTATTTTTGGCACGAAATGAGATCGGAGATATAATAAAGAAATGCACAGAGATATCGCAGATATTAAATAATATAACAGAAATGTATCAGAGATGCAACCATAAACACAGATATACAATAATACATGATTTCTATTAATGAAATAAATGTACAGAGACTGTAAAATACAGAGTGAAAGACTCGATAGAATGGTGGCAGC
>JZKD02S1989639.1:248045-263886 GCA_000966675.3 Picea glauca
AGGCCCTCAAAATGGCCCCGGAAGTTAAAACCTGCTAAAAATAGTAAATTGCCAAAATTGCCAGAAAATTGTTTTGAGCCAGTCGAAAAAGGTGGGTGGCCATTGATATCCACCTATATCAGAGTATTTCCTAGGCTCCCAGTTGTGTGTATTTGTTCTAGGATGGGTTCATAAAATTATTCCATATGTCCCAATGGCTCGACCTCTGTTTGTTGCTCATCGGTTGGTGAGGTATCAGCCAAAACTGAAGAACCAGGGGTAGGTTCTGTACTTACTTGGTAATCAGATGTCGAAGTGTCAATTTCTTGCTATGGAATTTCCTCTTTATAGCCACGTGATCCTATCTCTCCCTCAAGTTTTATATTGGGGTTCCCAGCAAGTTGAGTAGCTCATTGTCTAAGACACTTTCGACCTCATGGTCGCTCTGTGGAAGGTTTTGAATTGAAGCATCGAGACCTGGGGTAGATGATTTCTTCGATTACTTTTCCTCTATAATATACACTAGAGTCACCAGGGACACCTCTGAAATCTCCTCATCATCATAGATGGTTATTATGTCAACCAAGGGGTTTGGTACACTTTTCCTACCAGGTGTCCTTGCTATCTCAGGTTAGGTTGAAATTCCCCCAGGTGCTCTGATCTGTGGTGGTGGAAATTCAAGTGTTTATGGCCCAGTGATTTCTTCAAGTTGTACTAGCTCTAAGCCACTTGGCTCTCCTCTGCTTTTGATTGGGTCATCAATGGGAATCCTCGACATCTCTACGAGATCAGGGTCATTTTGTAGTTAATCAATGATTCTATGTGCCCCTTCTAGCAAGAGAAATCCTCTTCTTTATGCCTCTGTGGTCTCTAAGTTTGTAGTACTTCTAGACTTATGTCAAGAGGAAAACCCTAACACACCCTCTATTCTCATCATTGATTAAGCATTTATGCACGTATGTATCGTCGACTAACCACTTCAAAACCTTCATGCATGGGAAAACTGAGGTTCTATAGGCTACCATGTGAAAATATGACTGTCAGATATTTGGGAACACCTGGTCGTCGAGCACCCTTACATCCTGGTCATTGTGTGGGATACACTCTGGGTACTCCTCTCGACTGATTTTGTTGAATAGGTCCCCCCACTGTGGGATCATTACCTTGGAACCAGTGTTTGCTTTCATATCACCGAAGACCGTAGGTTGAACAAAGGCTTTATTAGTTGATGTTTTAATGATAGGATCTACCCTCGGAGCGTACTCCAACTTCCTTGCAGTACTAGGATAAGAACCTTCACGTGTTTCTAGGAGAAGAACTGCTCTACCCTGGGAGCATCTAGTCATAGGATTTCTTGGGGCATTTTCCCTGCAGCTAGAACATAGTTAGAGACTGTGTGAGAAATCAAATGCATATAACAAATTACAACCGCCAAATTGGAAAACTTTAACACATATCTCAATTGCTTGTTTAACCTAGTTTTGATAATCTGAGAATCGACACAGTCTCAAGATGCTTTCTTTGTTTCTTCGTATGCTCTGGAATTCAAACTTGTGCATAGAATGAAAATTTTCAAAGTCATTCTAGTGATTTAAACAGGAATGAATTTACCTTCTCGCATAATCCATTCAATTCGAGTTATGAGTGTAGTTCTATAAAATCTACTGCCATATCTTCAAATACGTTTAAAATTAAATTCAATTGTAGGTTGACGGCGTTGGCGCGGGTTGTAACGTGGCCTATTGGTGATTTCAAATTGTTGTTCTTCAATTGGCGCACGAGGTAGAAACAAATACGGGATGAAGCATTAACCAACCTATTAAATGTCAGAATCTAATTGTATCTCATGCCGAAAACATCCCACCATTTTGCTAGTCCAACTGGTGAGTCGGGGGTCAGGGTTTTTCTTTGAACACTTTTCGTTGATATCTCCTTGCAAAAGCTCCAACGCCAAATGATCTTGTCATACAGAGATGACATGGCAAGGCTGACTTGGAGGTGTGACTAGGACACAGGAAACCTTAATATGACTCGATACAAAAATAGGTCGTACGACACCCCTATGCGACAAAGACACATGGCACTCGAGACCGGAATCTACGTTTACCCGTGTTATTCGGAATCAGGACTTTTCTTAAGTTGAACATTCTAAAACCCAATCCTATCTCGCCGACAACGAAAAGTATCAAGGATCAACGATCGACGATAAACCTACCCAAGTGTTCTCGGATTGAATCTCTCAAAAATTTGTCGATGCCGAAAGTGTATTGGGGTTTGGCGATCGGCGATATGTTTATCGTAGACAAAATATATTTTTTTAACCCTTATAGATTTCCCCAACCCCGAGAAAGTGCATCGGGCATCGGTTATCAGTGGTTTCTTTATGGATTTTTTCAATGTCTATCCCTCCCGTACTTTGTCGACGACGATGGGGATCGGTTATCTCTTGAAACTTCATGGAAAATAACTCACACAAACCAACTCTGCATTCTACCGATGTCGATGGTGCATTGGCGATCGGCGATTAGTGTAACTGTGTGGCCAATTTTCCTGCTTGAATTTTGTCGACGCCGAAAACAAGCGCGTTAGTTCAAAATGTTAGTTGCATATTCTTAGTTAGAATGGCAAGTTATTTTAGACAAAAGGTTTCATTTAACAAGTTCAAACAAATCTGACTTGATCGATAAGAGTCATGCAAACAAAATAAACCATCCCCCCATAGTGAACTCAATTCAGACAGTGAAAGAACAAGTGGTACCCAAAAAGTGATAAAATTTCATAAAGCTTTTAAGGTGTGTTGAGTGCTCAACAAATGGTTATTTACTGGGCGAAAGAAGAATCTATGTTCCTTCCCTGGGATTAGCTGGTGTGCAAGATAATTAAGAACCTAACTGGTTTTTCTTTTATCAGAGTCTCTCTTATCCTTGCATTTACAATTCCCCCGGTTCGTGACTCTGGGCCCGTCTATGGAGTTTCAACCTTTATTTTGCTTTCGTTCCTCTTGACCATGATCCACGCCCCCTCTTAACAAGAGTTGAGAAAAGAATTCACTGTCACCATGCTTTTTAATTATCATCATTTACTTGTTGTGGTGTTGCTCCACTACCAGCGAGCTCCCATAGCCCCGGTGGAGTAACCCCGACATCATAGACCTTGCTCCACTACCAGAGAGCGTCCATAGCCCCGGTGGAGTTATCTACATACCCTCTCCTACTTTGCACTCATTTGATATAATTGATTTACTTTTGACAGAGATTCCCTGAGCGGGTAGGAGAGGAGGACGTCTGTTATCTGCAAGATGAGATGGTTAATGTGAAATTATTCATAGCTCTATCTTGAGGTACATGTGGTCCTTTCCAATTTTCCATCTTTCCCTTTATGTTTTACCAGACCACCAGGTGGACACTTCATCACTTTCCAAGGTTGTTTATCTGCAAAGGTCAGTTACAGAACTCTTTTAAGAAAATGCAATTTGCCCAACGTTTCTTGTGTTGCATGTAAGCACGAGTCAGGAACAGAGTTTGCTACACTGTATTGATTAAGGTCAACCAATGCCTTGCGTAACACAACTTTGTTGCACAAAAAATACCACACAAAAGAAAAACATAAATAAAGGACTATGTAATCATCCTACTTGACACCTACACATAGAATAACACGAAAACACACACACACACACTTTTTTTTTCTTTTTTTCTTTTTTTAACAAAAATATTGTTTTAGGGCTTGGCCATTCACCGAGAGGGTGTCGAGCTCCCCCCTCATATTTTTCAACCGATACGTGCATGCCCCAAGTTTCTCGGCTACTTGGAAAGGTTCGAGCCATAGATTCTAAAACTTCGAATGTTTTCCCTTTGGTTCATTTAATCTGGTCCCATTTCAGGACTAAGTATCCTACTTCAAAATTCTTCTCTCTGGCCTTATGCTTGTCAAACCATATTCTAACTATCTATTGATGAGTGACGAACTTTGATTTTTATTTCTCCCTTTCTTCTTCCAGCATGAGGAGGGTATCAATTCTCTATTGAATAACTAATGAGGGTTGTCCTCTAGATCTCTGAGCAAGTTGAAGAGATGGGAGATATAGCTCGTTTGGGAGAATGGATTCTTGTATGTATACTAGAAAGTATGGGGAGTTACCTATAGCTTCCTTGGGTGTTACTCTATCGGCCCATAAGGAATTATGAAGCAAACTATGCCAATTCTTTTGATTGTCTGCAACTGTTTTCTTCAAGATCCTTAGTAGGTTCTTATTGGTTGATTTTTCCACTCCATTCCCCTATGGATAGTAGTTTGCAGAGTATCTGATTATGATTCCTTTGTCTAGAGAAAACTTTGTTAGTAGGGTGGAATAAAAGTAAGCGGTGTTATCAAAAAAAATAATGGAAGATATCCTGAACCTTGTGATCAATTGTTACTCTATGAATTGAATTACCACCTTTTCATTTAGGTGAGTCAGAGGGATGGCCTTTGCCCATTTCATGAAATAGTCTGTAGCGGTCATTGTGTATCTATGTTTTTTGGAAGAACTCGGAGTAATATCCCCTATGACATCTAACCCCCATTGATCGAATGGTATGGATAGGGCCACTGGTTGGAGTGGACAGTTGCTCTTTTTTCCCTCCCAGCGCTAATTTGACAAGTTTTTCATTTTCTAGTGTATGTATGAGTGTCTCTAAACAACATAGGCCAGTAATAGTCGGCTCTCAGTATCTTGTGAGCAGTGGTATTCCCTGCAAAGTTCCACCCGTAGGACCATCATGGAGCTCCTTTAGAACCTTGTATCTGTCTTCACATTCGATACATATCAAAAGGACCCCATCATAATTTATGCGGAAAAGCACCGAATTTATGAGGCAATATTGTGTCAATTTCATTATAAGAGATCTCCTTTCCTTAGGGCTTAGGTTTTCGGGGAAAATCCCGTGATGCAGGAGATAAATTAGTTTTCCATACCAAGACTCCTGCCCTGGGGGAACAAATAAAGCTTCACTACACCATAATGCCAATTCATTCTCCCACTCGAAGTCTTCATTTACTTGGTATTGGGCTTCAGTGGCCAGTTTACACAATCCATGTCCCTTAACCAGTTTGGCAAGTTTTATATCTAAATCAAATTCTTGGACAAATTCCATCCAATTTCCTCTTCTTTCCCCCATCTCCTGTTGAGTGAAAAGGGATCAGACTATGGGATGAGGCACAATGACTTTGGTGTGATTTTTTAGGATGTAAGATCTGAAATGTTTTACTACTTTGTATAAAACATAAGCATGTTTGTCTATAGCATGGTAATTCAGTTCGGCCCCTTGGAGATTAGTGCTCATAAATGATATCGGGGCCTCATTGTTGTCATCATCCTTTTGATTCAATATTGTAGCTAAATATTGGTCAGAGGCAAACGTATAGAGGAAAAAATATTTTCTAAAGTTGGGACTTTGCAACACTGGAGCTTGAGATATTGCAGTCTTAATATTGTTGAAATAGTTTTTTCGTTCATCATCCCACTTAAATTCAACATCCTTGCAGATCATTTTTTGTAAGGGTTTGATAGTTTTAGTGAAATCGGGGGTGAACTTCCTCACAAAATTGATTTTCCCAAAGAAGGATTGCATAGCATTTTTGTTGTGGGGTAAGGGAAGTTGAGCTATTTTCTTAATTCGTTCTGGGTCTATGTGAATTTATTCTTGAGATATAATATGACCTAGTAATTTCCCTTCCTCGACACCAAAGATATTTTTCATAAGGTTTATAGATATACCATATTTTCTACACCTTTCAGAAATATGGGTTAGATGTTGGGTGTGATAATCTTTGTTCTTTGAATACACAGCCACGTCGTCCAAATAGACTACTACACACTTGTTGATCAATCCCTGAAAAGATACGTCCATGGCCCTCTGGAAGGTTTCCCCTGCATTAATTAACCCAAAGGGAATGCGTTTATAAACAAAGGTTCCCCACTTGGTTCGGAAGGTATTTTTCAATTGATCTTCCTCTGAAACTAGAACCTGGTTGTAACCTGAAAAACCGTCTAATAGGGAGAAAATTTCAGAACTAGACACAGTCTGCAAGAGCTCTTCCATTGGTGGGACTGGGTAGTTATCATTTTTTGATGCTCTATTGAGATTTCTAAAATCCACACACGGGCAGATTTACCCAAACTTTTTTCTGATAGGAAACAAATTTTCTACCCGGGCAGAGTGTCTAACCTAAAAGATAATTTTAGCATCTAGTTTAACTCTTGACACATGAGGGGTTTCAGAGATGGGTGGTACTTTTGGAGCTTCTATTGGAAGGGTTTTACTCCGGGTTTTAATGGGATTGTGTGTTGGATAATACAAGTGTCATAAGTTTTCAGATCTCAGTAGGACCACACAAAAACATCTTGATATTCTCTGAAAAGTTTGAGATAGGTTTTTTTTTCTTCTTTAGACACTGTCTTGCCTAGATTTATATTCTGAGGGTTTCTCAGGGTTCCTAGATTTATAGTCTTGTACATGGGACATGAGCTCCATGTCTTTGTGTTTGTTGACCCTTTAAATATTTCCCTTAATTCAAAGAGGTTCTCCAAATTGGCTACCCCTTTTGGTATTGTGTGAAACTTTGGTTTGTTACTAGAGTGATTTGTTTCACCTCTTTGTTCATGGAAATTAGTTTCTACTAATTTCTCTTGGAATACTTCATCGTCAATAGCCAGGTCTTTAAAAAAATTCTAATTGGTCAGGAAGTTTATAATATGTTCATCTCCTGCAAATACCTTCCAATTAGAAATATTGTTGGGCACTTAGGGTTTGTAGAGTAGTTCCATAGTGAACATGGAGGCTTCATAGTATTCTAAAGGAGACAGAATCGAGGCAGCAATGGCCAGGGAATCAGCAAGAGTATTCTTTGTCCTGGGAATTGTTGTTATATTGAAGGCCTCAAAAAGCTCTATTAGCTTGTGCACTTCCTATTGATAATTCCTCGGGTTGGGAGAGTTGCAATGTATAGTATTATTTACTTGTCTGACGATAATTTCAAATTCCCCAAAAACTTTTAGTTCTTTAATGTTTAAGTCTATGGATTTCTTTAGTCCTTGCACTAAAGCTTCATACTCGACAGTATTATTAGTGCATTCAAATTCTAGTCTGCAGGATAGGAAATTTTGTTTCCCCTTCGAGTCAATGAGGATACATCCTGCTCCCGACCCTTCTTGTGATTTAGACCCATCGAAGTACAGAGTCCAAACTTGAGAGAAAAAATCATCAACTTCCCCATGCCTACTAACTTCCTCCCCTCCACCTACTTTGTTTGTAGTTTCCAACAGAGGTTCTTGCTAGAAGAGGATTTCTTCTGCCACTACCAGTAGATTTACTTGAAAATTCATTTCGTATTTTTGAGTAAGAGGTAAATTAGATGAGAGAGGGGAGCACTTGACGAAATCAGAATTGCAGGAGGAGTTACCTAGCACAGAGAAATCTGTCGATGAGGGTTTGATGAAGGCTTCTAAATTGGTGACGGTATGTTTGAGATACCTTTCCCTATTGATCCTAATCGTGTTTGTGTGTCCCTTTAATGGAAACTAGAGGTGATCCCAGTCCGTGCTAAAGTATCCATTCAACTTCTCAGACCAATATCGACTAAGTAGCAACCCATAAGCTTCTGGTATATCCACTACAATGATGTCAATCACTTGAACAAATTCTGGGTGTGTATCCATTTTGATCATGACATCCTTGAGTTCTCCAATAACGTTTACCTGAGTTATGTTTAGTTGTATAATGTGTTTATCACTTTTGAGCAGGACTCCATTTAATTTCTTGCAAATAGATAATGGCATGACATTAGAGGATGCCCCTGAGTCAACTAAACAATTATGGAGGTTTCGGTTGAAGAATTTGAACGTTAAAAGAAACGGTGGGACAAAAGGCTTTCCTTTTTTATCTACAGAGAAAGAGTTCACATTTGGTTTATTTTTTAGATCTATGGGAGAGGGAACCTCCCCTTGATCAATGCTTGTTATAGGGGTTTCTGTTGATTTCAAGGCTTGTAGAAGAAAGTCCTTTTGTTGGGGAATTCTACACATGTCCATGACTGACACATTAGCCTTCAATATTTTTAAGTCTTCCACTATGTTGTAGTCTAGCTTGGGTGACTCCCACATATGGATATTTATTGGATTTTTTTGGAAGACAAAAGTTTCTTTTGGGTGATCGGTTGTTTTTTTTCCTCTTGAATTTTGGACAATGGTGAGGTCATTTGAGACTGTTTGACCCCTACTTCATGTTTTCACAGCCAAAACATCAACGGGTGTTTCTTGAACCTCAAATATATCATCGGAAGGCATTGTCAAGTTAGGATCCCATAGTAGCATGGTTATTTCTTCCAGCGGGTCAACTTCCTCCTGATTGGAAATATTCACCGCTAAGCCGCTTGATTGTTTAGTAAGGGAAACTTCGTCTAGGAACCAATTATCCATATGATTCATGCCATGTCGTCTGACTCTAAAGCTAAGCAATTTGAGTTAAACCCTTCCTCGTCATATTCAAAATCGTCGGGCTCAAAGTAGTTTCCAGCTGGTGTTTCAAGGATCAGATTAAGGGGATGTTCGATCTCAGTGAGGGAAAAATCTATCAGGTCTTCTACTGTGTGAACAAAAAAATGGTCGGGGGTGTCGACCACTGGTCTGCTTACTTGTTTTCAATGAGGAAGTAACAGAGCTAAGGGCAATGATCTGATTTTCCAGGCGTAAGCCCTTATGATTATTCTAAACTGGTTCAACTCCTCATGGGGAAGAGCGTAAGGTATTTCAGGGAATAGATGTTCTTCCTCTTGTTGGGGTGAGTTACTCATTTTAGGAGTATTCAGTGTATGTGGGTTGTCTTGAGAATGACTAGCCATGCATGTGGGATGTTTTGAATATGTAGGTTGTGTGAAATATTATATCAGAAATGTTGTTAGTCATTCATTCACAAGCCATCCTTCTAACGCCAATTCTGTTAAGGGGTCCTAAATCCCTTTAAATCAACAGCAGGAACCAAATCCATCATGGAGGCCTAATTAGACTCTACAGTGTTTGATGGTGGAACATTTCTCCAGGTCTTTCAATCTATCCAAATTATCTATGGGCTTTACGTAGTGATTGACAAGATATCTTCTTGTGAAAGTTCCTCCTTCAGTTTAAACATTCTTTTTTTGTATTTTCTTTTATTAGATGGGTCTGATCAAAAGATGTGTGTTGGTATAAACCAGCTGGTAAAGGGTGTTCTTAACTATTGAAGAAGGATGAGCTTGGGATAACCCTTGTGCTCAAGCATGCAGAAAAATATTTTCACACCTGTGACAAGCCTAGTACTAATACATTAACTTGTTGGTATTTCAATTATTTACTGAGATACAATTATCATAAGAAAACACGCATGCAATAAGATGATGGAAAGAAAAATAGTTTCCTTAGCTCTAGAATTAATCACACATTAACACAACATTTTGCTTTCATCATTAGAGACAAGGACTACAAAAAATATTGAAGCAACTAACTTATCAATAGATTCAGAAACTCTTACTCATTACAGCATCCATTAATGAAATAAATTTGGAAGTAATTCCTCCTCAATACAATCACACAACGCCTTTGATGAAAAACATAAATTTGTCTCCAGTCCTAAATAAGACTTCTCAATTAAGGTAGTTTAGAAATAGTTCTTTACCATTCCAAAAATGAGGGTCTTTCCCAAAACCATCGACCTTTGCAAAAAGTTCAATCCTCTTATTTATAATGAATCATTAACTAAAAATAGCTATTACAAGTGCAAGCTAAGTAAAACAAAATATCACCACATGGCACTTTCATCTCTCTGTTCTCTAAGAATCATCAAATAGTTTTACTGAAGTGGATGACTCTTCTCATATTCCGACCATTTGAAGAAGAGTTCCTCGCATGTGTTGGAATATGGGAACCTATGTTGGCCCATCGGGGCTGAAAGAAATTATTTTGCTTCTATTGCCCGTTCATTGTACTTGATTACTTTAACCCTCAACCACTGTAGAATTGCTCGAGCCTTAATAGGATGCTCCATGAATTGTTGCACTTGACATGGCACCACACTTTCCACCTTTGTTAT
Source organism: Picea glauca (assembly GCA_000966675.3). Lineage (NCBI taxonomy): Eukaryota > Viridiplantae > Streptophyta > Pinopsida > Pinales > Pinaceae > Picea > Picea glauca. The sequence continues at coordinate 258,128 of JZKD02S1989639.1, forward strand.
CTCTATAGTCCATGTTGACTCTTGTTCTGCATGTTGCTTGACTATGTTATGAAGGTCGACAAAGTCTTCGGTTGAGCCAAATTTTGGGAGGCCGATTCCTTTCATCTCCCAATTAATATTTTCCCATCTCTTTTTGCACTTGGTCCACTTCTCCTGAATCTTTTGTTGAGGTTCCTGGGCCATTTTTACACAGTATTCGACTGTTTTCCTAATTCAATCTATGTTTCTATCCCTCAGTAACTGAATACCGTGCTCTTCGACATCTTGTCCCTTTTGAACCGTGTTGATGTAATCGATCCTTTCTATTGCTTGGTGATATTTCTCATACCACCTTTCCACATCCTTGCAGGTCACTAGTTCCATAAGGGTGTCTTCTTGGAAATCGTCTATACCTGCAGTGAAAAGATGTCGTTCATTCGTGAATTTGGCATAAGCATATTGGAACTCACTTCTCAAAAACATCGTGGCCTGTGTGGAATCCTAATAGTATTTTTCCAAATGGCGCAGATGCTCCACCTCCTTAAGTGCAGCGGCCAACTCCTTTTCATCTCTTCTTGCTTTATCCAATGTGGCATTCTTAATAGTCATACCTACGCCGATAAGCTCGGACGTCTTGGCATGCTCTATACTAAATAGTTTCTCCTCCATAGTGATGAGAATCGAGCTATCTAACATGAGCCTCCTCTTCTTAGTGGTCCTCTTCATGATGGCTTTTCTCTTCCTATCATAGGCGATTACTTGTATGTCGATGACCTCATCAACAGGTTCGGGGATTTGTTGTTCTCCCGAGGTTAGATTATTTACCAGGCTTCTAGCTGTGTGTATATGTTCTAGGAAGGGTTCCTGAACTTCTTCCATATGTCCCAATGGCTTGACCTCCATTTGTTTCTCATTGGATAGTGAGGTATCGTCCAAAATTGAAGAAGCAGGGGTAGATTTTGTACTTACTTGGTAATTGTTTATCGAAGTGTCGATTTCTTTCTGCGGAATTTCCTCTTTCTAGCCACCCAATGCTATCTCATCCCTCAAGTTGTCTATTTTGGTTCTCATCAAGTCAAGTAGCTCAGTGTCTAAGACACTTTCGACCTCATGGTCACTCTACAGAAGGTTTTGAATTGAAGGATCAGGACTTGGGGTAGATTTTTTCTCTGGTTCCTTTTCCTCTGTAATATGCACTGAAGTCACTAGGGACACCTCCGAACTCTCCTCGTCATCATAGATGGTTATTAAGTCAAACAAGGGGTTTTGTACACTTGTCCTACCTGGTGTCCTTGTTGTCTCGGGATGGGTTGAAATTCCCCCTGGTGCTCTGATCTGTGGTGGTGGAACTTCGGGGTTTTTTGGCCCGGTGATTTCTTCAAGTTGTATTGGCTCTAAGCCACTTGGCTCTCCTATGCTTTCGATTGGGTCATCAGGGAGAATCCTTGACATCTCTACGAGATGAGGTTCATTTTGTAGTTGATCAATGATTCTCTATGCCCCTTCTAGCAAGAGAAATCCTCTTCTTTGTGCCAGTGTTGTCTCTGAGCTTGTGCTACTTCAGAACTTCTGTCGAGAGGAAAACTCTGACACACCCGCCATTCTCATCGTTGATTAAGTATTTTTGCATGTCTGTATGGTCGATTAGCCACTTAAAAACCTCCATGCATGGGAAAACCAGGGCTTTGTAGGATACCATGTGAAAATATGACTGTCGGATATTTGGGAACACCTGGTCATCGAGCGCCCTTACATCCGGGTTTTTCTATGGGATACACTCTGGGTACTCATCCCGGTTGATTCTGTTGAATAGGTCCCCCCTCTATGGGAGAATTTCCTTGGACCTAGTGTTTGCTTTTGTATCGTCGAAGACAAAAGGTTGAACAAATTCTTTATTAGTTGAGGTTTCATGACAGACTCCGCTCTGGTAGCATACCCCAACTGCCTCGCAGTACCAGGAGAAGAACCTTCACCTATTTCTACTTCCTTCAGCTTAGGTGCTCTCAGCAAGCGTCTGGTCATAGGCTTTCTTGGAGGCATTTTCCCTGCAGCTAGAACATAGTTAGATATTGTGCGAGAAATCAGATGCATATAACAAATTACGACCACCGAATTGACAAAATTTAACACATACCTTAGTTGCTTGTTTAACCTGGTTTTGATCATCTGAGAATCGACACAGTCTCGAGACACTTTATTTTCTTCTTCGGATGCTTTGAAATTTGAACTTGTGCACAGAATGAAAATGTTCAAAGTCGTTCTAGTGATTTAAATAGGGATGAACTTACCTTGTCGCATCATCCATTTAATTCGGGTTATGAGTGTATTTCTATAAAATATGTCGCCAGATCTTCAAATACGTTTAAAATTAAATTCAATTGTAGTTTGATGGTGTGGGCGCGGGTTGTAACGTGGCCTATCGGTGATTTTAAATTGTTGTTGTTTAATCAACGCACGAGGTAGCAACAAATGTGAGATGAAGCATTAATTGGTCTATTAAATGTCTGAATTTGATCATATCTCATGCCAAAAACATCCCATCATTTCCTTAGTCCAGCTGGTGAGTCGGGGGTCGGGGTTCCGCTTTGAACACTTTTCATTGATATCTCCTTGAAAAATCCCCGATGCCAAATGATCTTTCCATACAAAGATGACATGACAAGGCTAACTTGGAGGTGTGACTAGGACACAGGAAACCTTAAGATGACTCGAGACGAAACTAGGTCGTACGACACCTCTATGCGACAAAGACACGTGGAGCTCGAGACCGGCATCTTTGTTTACCCATGTTATTCGGAATCGGGACTTTTCTTAAGCTAAATGTTCTAAAACATGATCCTATCTCACTGATGCTGAAAAGCATCAAGTATCAGCAATCGGCGATAAACCTACCCAAGTGCTCCCGAATTAACTCTCTCGAAAATTTCTCAATGTCGAAAGTGTATTGGGGTTCGGCAATCGGAAATATATTTATCGCAGATAAAATCAATTTTTTAACCCTTCTAGATTTCCCTGACCCCAAGCAAGCGCATCGAGCATCGGCTATTGGTGGTTTCTTTATGGATTTTGCCAATGTCTATCCCTCTCGTACTTTGTTGATGCCGATGGGGATCAGCTATCTCTTGAACATTTGTGGCAAATAACTCATGCAAACAAACTTCGCCTACTACCAATGTCGATGGTGCATCGACGATCGGTGATTAGTGTAACTATGTGGTCACTTTTGCTTCTTGAATTTTGTCGACGTCGAACACAAGCGCGTTAGTTCGAAATGTTAGTTGCAGATTCTTAATTAGAATGCCAAGTTATTTTAGACAGAAGTTTTCATTTAACAAGTTCAAACAAATCCGACTTGATCGATAATAGTCATGCAAACAAAATAAACCATCCCCCCATAGTGAACTCAATTCAAATAGTGAAAGAACAAGTGGTACCCAAAAAGTGATAGAATTGCATAAATCTTTTAGGGTGTGTTGAGTGCCCAATAGGAGGGAGGGTGGTGTGGGGGATAGGGTTGGTGTCCTCGCTCTATAGGTTGGTTCCTAAGAGGATTAGTGTCCTCGTAATTTGTAACAAATTGGTGCCCGAGAGGATTTGTATCCTCATTATTTGTAATAGGTGGGTGTATGTCGAGCTAAAATATTATAAATTGTAAGTTGGTTCTTGCAGAAGAACATAAAGAAAGATGTTTTGTGGTTTTCTCCTGCATTTGGCTTCCACATAAAAATTCTGGTGTAATTTTTTTTCTATGTTGTGATTTCTATATGTATTGGTGATTAAGTAATCACTTCAAAATAATATAAAATCATTGAAAGAAAAGATGATTTGAGAAAATTGATACAATATTGATTCACCTCCCCCGCTCAATATTACTGTGAGTCTCAACATTCTTGTGTTGCAGCATGGTCTTATTTTTTTTGTACCCCTCCTCCTGTTGGTTCTTATGTTATAGTAGGGTATTTTGTGAGAGAGGTAATCGCATGGTGAGAGAGGCAATCATGTGGCCGCTAGGCCCTCCGAACACTGTGAGCCATAATTCTTGCAAGACCTTTCATAGAAAGAAAATGATGTTGACTAACCTTTGCCATCAAAGGTGGTTCAAGAACTTAGGGTGATACGAGAAGAGGATTCCATGGCATCCTTCATAGGTGAATTTCTTCTTAACATGGTACACAACCTTTTCCCAGATCATAGACAAGGATTTCTTGTCAAACCCAAGGAGTTCACAAGGTGTTGCAGCAATAGGATAACAAGGTGTTGTAGCAAGAGGTATTTTTCTTCAGCACTAGTTGGGTGTTGCAGCATTATGAGGTGTTGTAGCAGCAGGCCTTTTTATTCATCATCGATTGGGTGTTGCACCAACAAGATAGTATCGCGACAACAATATCATATTGTAGAAATCCTTCTAGCTTTTGTGTCGTGGTAACATGCTTCTGTGATATGAATGCCTGCAAATCAATAAAATATTGGAGAGATCTTGCAACTCAAAAGGATTAGAGAAATAATGAGGTCCCTACAGTTTCATAAACAATGGGATCCTAACATAACCATCGCAAAAATTCTAGAAGTACCCCATAGTTCATGAATGTATTACAAGAATACATAAATGCATTTATTTTATTATATATAGGGTAGTATCTACCATTAAATGGTTTTTAGACATTACCTCCCTAATTGCACAATAAAAAAGAGTTTTCATGAATAGGATATTATTATTATTTTTAGTTTTTTGGTGTGTGGGGATCCACCCGTGTGAACAATCTCAATATCATTATTTCTCTAGCCATTCAAGTTGATACCTCTCAAAAAGGCCTCTTTGGATAGCGGTTTTTTATACAGTCGAAGTCTTTACCCATTGGTCATTAATGGAGTTATGGCTTCATCAATGGTTCGTAGTTTTATTTCCCCATTTTCATATACAACATCAATATCACATGGGCCCAACCATCGAGTATGTAATTTCCCCTTGAAATCTTTGAATATCGAGTCAAACAGCAAGGCCCAATCTCCAATTGATAACTCCTTGTTTATGAACTTGTCTTGTCAATTATCCCTTTGTTTTAGAATGACGGATGTATGATGTAGATAAGCTAGTAAAATTTCATCCAATTCTCTAAGTTGACGAAGGTATTGGCGTTGTGCTTCAGACAGATCCATGCCTAGTTAAAGTGTAGCCTAGTTTTCACTTCGGTCTCTATGGGAAAAATAGCTTGATTCCCATACACGAGCTCATATGGAGTGCATCTTGTGGTGTTTCACCGGGTGGTTATGTATGCCCATAATTCATCTGGAATTTTATCTTCCCAATCCTTGGGATGAAGTTGAACAGTATTTTTCATGATGCTCTCAAGGATTTTATTTGTCCCTTCCACCTACCCATTGGCATGTGGATGATATGGCATAGTTATCATGTGCTTAAGCTAGTAAATATATGTAATGGTTCTAATGTGCCTGGAGGTGAATTGAGCCCCCCATATGTAACAATTTCCCTGGATATCATGTACCTAATAAATATTTCTCTATGGAGAAATTTGGCCACAACTTTTTTTGTGGCTACCAGAAGGGCCTTCACTTCCATCCACTTTGTAACGTAGTCTATGCATACCAAGATGTAGGATTTTTGCTAGGATGGATAATTAATAGGCACTATGAAATAAAGGGCCCATGATCCGGATTTTATGAGCAGAACGAAATGAATACAGATTATTAATAGGTGCTTAACACGAAAATAACAGAGATACAGTAAAATTGGTTTTCTATTAAATAACGAAATAAGCTGA
>JZKD02S1989639.1:268637-288779 GCA_000966675.3 Picea glauca
ATGGCCCCGGAAGTTAAAACTGCTAAAAATAGTAAATTACCAAAATTGCCAGAAACATGTTTTGGGCCAGTTGGAGAAGGTGGGTGGCCACCGATATCCACCTGGATCAGCCCACTTATCAAAAGGCTCCACTGCCAATTGTGTCTATAGAGGTGTTTCTTATTACTTAATTGGGCATCTCGTCCTCTGGAAACTGTCACAAGTTTTAAAATACTCCTTGGCATCACGAAAGATAGTGGGCAAGTAGTATCCAAGGTGGAGTATTTTATATTCTATTCTTTTTTCCACAAAGTTTCCTTTGTAATTCCCATCATGACATGCCTTCAGGGTGTCATAAATCTCTTCTTCCCTTACATAGTGTTGGATGGCAGAGTCCAGTCTTGTGTAGAAAATACATCCTTCAATACAGGAATACATGTCGCTTTGTTTGATGACCCTTTTTTGTTATTTTTGTGATAGGTGTGATGGAAGTTTTCATGAATCCAAGTAATTAGCAACATCTTCAAACCACGTTGATTTAGTCAATTCTACAAAAAGGTGCTCACCGGGAAAGGTGTCCTCGATTGGGGTTGCATTCACATCATTGACAATTCGGGAAAGGAAGTCAGCAATGACGTTATCTTTCCTTGGTTTTTCCATGATAGTGTTGTTGAACTATTGTAATAATAGTAACCACTTGGTCACCCTGCCATGAGTGATAAGTTTATTCATCAAATATCTTATAGCATCATTATCAGTGTGTATAATTACAGGATGTCCAGTTATGTATTTGAAAAACTTATTTATAGCATGGACAATAGCAAGAAACTCTTTTTCTATGACTTTATAATTTATCTCAGCAAGTGTAAGATTATTATTGATAAAGTATATTGCATATGGCTTGCGTGATTCTTTTTGTTGTCCAAGCACAGCTCCAATGGTGGTGTTTGATGTGTTAGTGGATATGTGGAATAGGAAGGACCAGTCTGGTCCCCTCAAGATAGGTTTTGTTGTTAATTTATCCTTTAGTTCTTCAAAAGTACTCTGGAAATTGTCATTCCATTTGAACTTAGTGCCCTTTGTGAGTAATAGGAATAGATGGCATGCAATTTTTGTAAAATTTTCCATAAAGCATCTATAATATACAACCTTTCCTAGAAAACTTCTTACCTCTTTTTATGTTTCTGGGGGAGGGAGATTGAGTATTACCTCTATCATCGATGGATCAACATGTATACTTTCAAGAGAGATGTGATGCCCCAGGACAATACCTTTTGTTAACATCATGTCGCATCTTTCATTTTTGAGAGTGAAATTGGATTCCACACATCTCTTAAGTACTTTCTCTAAGTGAATGAGAGTTGATATGAAGATGTCATTGTATGTTGTGAAATCTTCCATATATACTTATATGCATTTGTGAATGAAATCAGAAAATATACCAAGAACTACCCTCTGAAAGGTAGATGGAGCATTGCAAAGTCGAAATGGAAACACCCTATATGAAAATGTTCCCCATGGGAAAGTGAATGTGGTCTTCTCTTGATCCTTGGGTGCAATTTGAACTTGGTTGTAGCCACTAAACCCATCGAGGAAAGAGAAGTATATATTCCCTACCAATGTGTCCAACACTTGATCGATAAAGGATAGGGAAAAATGGTCCTTGTGGGTGTATTTGTTTAACTCCCTATAGGCAATGTAAAACCTCCATTTACCAATTCTTTTTTGGAACTATAATGAGAGGGGAGACCCATTGGATATAGGAGATAGGATAGATGAAATTTACAGAGAGTAATTTTTGTAGTTCTTCCTTAACAATCTCCTTTAATGTTGGGTTCATATTGCGTTGTGGTTGGCGAATGGGTCTAGATTGTTCTTTGATGTATATATGGTGTGTACACATATCTGGGTGGATTCCTTTCATATATATGTAGTCTTAGGAGAAATAATTGTTATACTTTCTTAGGACCTCAATGACTTGTTTCTTCTTTGGCTTAGACAGTCCCCAATTAATGTTCAGAAATTTCCCAGGGATAATCTCTACATGCTTGGTAAGAGACTTAAGGCTTTCAGCAATTGGTGTCTCTTGTGGTGTTGGCAATGCATCAGCCATGGAGAGGTTTTCTTGAGCATGTATGCTCGGGATTTGATTAAGTTTGTGTTGGGAAGATGATGAGGCAGAAGCTATGAAATCATTGATCTCTTCATCTTTTGTCTTTTCTCTGGCAGCAAGATATTGGCCTACTGAAATTACTTGTTGGGAAAAATATTCATCCTCATCCTCCTCATCATCTACCCAAATAATTTTTTTGGTTCTATAATGGGCTTGGTATGGAGGTACAAAAAGAGTTTCTTTGTAGAACTTCCATGAAAAATTTTCATGCTCCTTGATATACAACAAATATAGTCGTCAACAATTTCCATCCATGGCCATCCAAGAATCAGGGGGTATCCTCCCAAAAAATTCTTGGGTTTTAGGACCATAAAATTAGTGGGGTACTCTTAGGAGTCCACCGAGATTACTGCATATTCTAGGATTCCCTTTATTTTTACAGTGGATCATTCTATTAGTTGTAACACCATTGGGGTTTGTCTAAGTCCTGTCAACCCAAGGTTCTCATGGTTTCTCTATTCATGATGTTGATGGAAACCCCTGTTCGATTAAGGTATTAGGGATGGTTGTCATGTTGATCTGAACATCGACTATGGGACTACCAGATTATGAATATTTGGTTGTGGAAACTCCGATGAGCATTAAGTCTATCAATTTTCCTATCACGTGCATCGTCTGGGAATCTTTCCTTTTTCTACCCGATATTCATAGGAATAACTCCCTAATAGATTTTGAGTATATTGTGACATATTTGATAGTTTGGAAGAGAAGTATTCAAACACACGCATTCTTGAGTTCTCCTATAAAATATAATTTTATTCGGGTAGGTGGTTTTTTATATTTAATCTCTCTAGAAAAGGTGGCCTTTGCACCTCCTTCTCATTTTGATTTGAGTATAAGCAGGAGGTTTCTCATTTGAAGGATTTTCAATTGGATATTCTTCCTCAAAATATTCTAAAATTATTGCTAAAGCGCACTGATTTCTTTTTTTCCCAGGTCTTAAGTGTATATCTTGACATTCCAGGGAAGAGATAGAGTAAGCAGGGTAAAATGGAAATCCAACAGCATGTGCTTCTTATGTTGGTTTGTTATTGGGGTTAGGGATAGGTTGTACAAAGATTTGTGGATGAGGAGGAGGTTGGTTAGGTTGTTGGATTTGTGGTGGAGGTTGGGGGGGCTGTAGCTTTTTGTGGTAATGACTGTTGAGGGCCCCCAAAAGGTGGGTTTCTCCACCCCTATTCCCAATGATTCTTTTGGGGTGATGGATACATCCATTGTGAGTTGGCAGGATCAGATGGGTACCACTGTTGAGGAGGATATTGCATGGAGGAGTTAGTCCAATAAGAATTGAACTACTAAGGTTGGTTTGGAGACATACCTTCAGGTCGTGGCTGCCATGGTCATTTTTGTGTGATAAAACATAATTGATTGGCCTCTCCACTTGATTCCTGATAGACTTTTTTTAAACCAGGTAAGGAGGGGCACTTGCTAGTGGAGTGTTCTTCTTCACAGATCCCACATATTTCAATTTGGTTGAGAGAAAACTCCTTCAATGGGTGTATTTTATTTCAGTTTGGGAAAAAAATAGCTAAGGCTACTTCTTACTCCTCACGTTTATGTTTCAACTATAGAGTATCTAATTGGGAGCTTAAGGAAATGAGTATATATGTTTTGAAATCCTCTGAAATATTCCCTCAATCGGCTCAAGTGACTCCCCAATTGGATGTCTTAGAATCCTTGTCAATGTGTGTCTTGGCCCTTTTCCTGACCGTGAAGTCCCTCTAGAGTACCTTTGACACAGTTCACAAAGAACTTCGTCAGGTTGTTGGTATATATCACCACTACTCATTGAGTTCAAAATATCAATACAGTCATCTATGAACCCTTTGGCAGAAATATTTGTTTGGTCTCTAGATCTAACTAGATTTGTCTTCACTGTTGTAAATTGTATTTGAAGTTTTCCACAAATTCTTCCATGCTCTCATCCTCCTTCTGAGTCATTCTGAACACTTTTTCTCGTCGATTCTTTTGCTTCAATAGTCCTGGTATTTTACAAGGAACACTTTTCTCATGTGTTCCCATGTAGTGATGTGGTTCCCATTGAGTCCCATGAACCATCGAAGGGTGGAATTATTAAGGATATATGGAAAGAGCTTCAACTTGTGAGCGTTATAAATTTAATCATAACTCCTACAGAGGACGTCAAATTCGAACAAAAATGTGTCTGGGTCCTCAGTAACCAAACCATCAAAGTTTTGCAAAGAGGAGTACGAAATGGTCTTCATTTGAGTCACCCCATCTATATTTTTTATTGGAAATTCAAAAGTGACGGATTATGCCTTCACGGCTTGGTTTGTTTTTGTGATATCCTTAACCTGAAACAGATAACACAACAAGCAAATATACCCCAAGAATAACAGGAACATTTAATAGAGAACAAAAATATATTATTGATAGCACCAAGAAAGCTTTATTCACTTGCCTCTTTGAGGGGAAAACCTCCAAAATGAGAAGAACTATCTTACAATAATACTCAAGACAAGATTTCTAATACCTCCTACTCTTATTTATACTTCTACTATCTTCTAAAGAACATTCTAGAGGAATATATTTTTAGAAGCGGAAGCTTCTATTAGGTCTTCTTACATTGACTTGTTCAACTTTATTTAATAGGCCTTATTAACAAATGTCGGCCTTTATTACATGGAAAATATATCATGCTAACTAATAACCAACTAAGAGGGGTTAGGTTCAGATCCTAGCATGCCCTCCCCCTTCAAAAGAAGCCTTGTCCTCAAGGTTGAAGATGTGGAAAATGTTGCAGTATGGCAGTTGGTTCCCAAGTCGCATCTTCTGAATATGTGTCCTTCCACTTGATCAGCACTTCTTTGATAGTTCAACCATGCAAGTGACGCTCATGCACATTGGGGATAGATTTTGGTTGCATCCAAATGGAGCCTTCTTCATCTAATTCAGGTAGGATGGTTTGAACCTTACAATTCTAACCCACCACTTTCTTCAAACAGGAAACATGTAACACTCGATGTATTTTGGAGGCAATTAGAAGTGCCAGTTTGTAGGCAATTGAGCAAATGCATTTGATAATATGATATGGGGCCATAAAATTTGGGTGCCAACTTGTGGTGGCCATGGGATTTGAGTAATGTTTGCTTGTAAGGTTGGAGTCTGAGAAATACTTGATCACCTTCTTGGAAAACCCATTCATAACGTTGTTGGTCATCTTTTTGCTTCATACAATTTTGGGCCATGTGGAGGTTATCCTTTAGAACCGCAAGTGTAGTTGGTATTCCTTCCAATAACTTATCAATATCCTAGACCTTTGGCGTGCTTGGAATATAGGTGTTATAGAATTATTTTCCTCACCCCATGGAACTTGCTTAGAAGACCTTTTACATTTCCCTATGTAGACTTGAAGTCCTTTTTTCCAATTTCTAGAGCTAAAAATAATAGTTTTCCACATATATGCACCCTAACAACTATACAGCATGTGTATACGCAGGTTTCACCATTACATCCCATGTACATCGGGTTTTGTGCCCAAAATTAAAAAAATGGTTTCACGTTTCCATGTTACGTCACGAGATCCATGATCCTTGACCTTCCATATACTGGAAACGTTCTGACTCAGCCCTTCGGTTCCATTTTAAGGCTATAAATGGGCCATATCCAAGTTGTGGAGAAGGAGAAGAATTCAAATTTTGAGAGTAGAGTTACTTTGGAGAAATTGTTCACTTCATATTGAGTCTGCATCTCTTTGTCCTTTAAAGTTTGAACACATTGTTCATCCCCCAAGATCTTCCCTCTTTGATGGAGAACCTCAGTGTCTCTCTTATATGAGCTTGCTTTTGGTCGAGGATTGAAGTGGTGGAGGCCCAGTTAGAAGGGACTTAGTTTCTCAGTTCCAAGACGTGCCAACATAGAAGTTTGTCACTCATACACTTTTGTTGATCGTTTTTAATAGAAATACTCTTTTCTCGTCCAATTAATGTCTTGCAAATATTTGAATTGTTATTCCATGGGAATATTTGTTATGAATATTGATGGATTATTCTATTATATGTGCTAAATTTATATATTATCACCATATGTGTGTGTATCTTGGAGGACAAGTTGCATGTATATAGATTTGAGTCGAGTGCTCAATGGTGGACTTCATCGAACGTCTAGACGAGGTAGGCTATTCATCCTGTCTTGTTAACATGTTTGTTTATATAGCATACTTGAGATTAGAGTTTATTTATGCACTCATTTCCATTTGTTATGGTTTACCCCTTTCCATAGAGTGATTTTCCTCGTAACAGAATTGGCGACCATACTAGGGATTGAATCTTCTTTTCGGGGTTTGGAGTGTTTTTCTCCTTATATTGCTCTTTGTTAGCTTGAGTTTCCTTGTCGTCTGATTGCTTGACAGCCTATTTTCATTTTGAATTTGAGTTTCTTGGCCTTATCCTTAACCTAGAAATGTTTTAATACACATATGTGGTTTTTCCCTTGACAGACAAATACATACGCAAGTTCTCGTTCTATAGGGCACGTACATACGCGGTTTTTTCCTAGACAGTCACGTACATCATCCCTTTTTGCTTGATTGTTGAGTTTGGTGTTTGTTGGGTGAGTTTTGATGGTTGTTGAGTCTTCTTGGGTCTCTGTCATAACTGTTGAGTGCCTGCAGAGTGATAGGAAACCTTTCTTTGGTTGAATTTTCGGGCGGTTTTTCTTTCTCATCATCTTTTTCATTGGTTGTCCTTACATCTTGGGCTTGGTGTTTGCTTCTTGATATCCTGCTTGGTTTGTCTCTTTTTTCTTACAGTAGAGTTTATATATCAAGTTGTTGTTCAGTCCTTGCATTTTCATTTCTTTATATTGAAAATACAAAAAATATACATTTTTCATTATGGCATTTGATCTTTTGGGTTCTTATTATTGATATTGATAGTACACGTATGGAAAGATTGCATCTTATTTCAAATCGCATAGTTGAATTGAAAATTGCATTTTGAAAATCTTATCATTTGTTAAGAATTGAAATTAGGACTTTGCATTATATTCATATTCATTTATTTTACTTGTTGAGTCATAACATCATCAATTTCATGACCACATATTTTGAGTAAACAAAGCCACTAAAAGTAACACTAATAAATTTAAAATTGATTTGAAACGATTTTATTTTTCAGGGTGCACAAACTAACTTAAGATATAGAGCCTTGGAATAGGATTTTGTGAGTAAACTTATCCAAGGCTATTAAACTCAACATATGTGTCTCACTAAGGGAGTGGTGAAATCAATTGTATAATTGGTGACATTAGGAGGCTCCGCTCACACCGTAGTTAAGCACGAGTTCACATGAAGTTGGTTGAAGATATATCCCTCTAATACCTTCTTAGCGTCAGAGATATTTATGGGGATCTATTCATATCTGGGAGTCTTACTAGTGCCTTTACCTCTGTGAGAGGCGGTGCTTTCAATATTTCGGGCTTTGTTACCTTACCCATACAGTGGACCTGACTTACGGTTGTTCGCCTGCACATTAGTTATATTGTGGTGGATTTAGTTGCTTGACATAGGTAGCCACATAGGTTACTTGTAGGGGTTATTCTGCAGGTACCCTGAGTCATATAAGGTTCAAAAAACACACAACCTTTATAGAGGATTACCTCTCCAAGGGGATCTGACCGAATGCGTTGTTAAGCCCACGAGGGCCCTTATAACTAATTTTGATACTTCCAATCTTTTCAAGGGAGTCTCAGGACCCTCTTGGGTGAGGCATACCTACTCTAGTGAGGGAGGCCCCTTTCAGCCATTGTATCTTATTTGTGTGCATTGGCCTTTTTTATTTACTTTGGTGGCTCTCTGATTATTATTTGGCCTTAGGATTTTGTATTGCTTCATGATTTTTCATTGCTATGGTTAGTGGAGCCCCCGTGACTCCCTCATTTAGTGCTACCCAGCCCATGGAATTTTCTCATTCCATGGGGACGAATCCTTTTGTATTTCTGAGTGGTACGTTGAATCATTATACTTGGTCAATACCTTGGGCCTCTGATATTTTTTCTCATGGTATGTCAGACATTTATTCGCACTTTCCATCCTCTGTCTCATGGCCTTATGTGAATCCTAGTTTTGGGTATGGGAGCATGATGCCTCCTTATTCTCCCTTTTCATTTGGTGGGAGTCATATCCCTCAACCAACTCTTATGGTAGGAGGTTGGAATATTCCTTCCTATGGATCCAATCCTAGCTTCACTTTTCTAGGAGAAAGTGCTCAAATGGGCGGTCATTCTACTTATTACACTCCATCCATCTATCCTTCTTCCGCTATGTCGGTTCCTATGAATGCATTTCCCATTGTGGACCTCCATCTTTCCTCTAGTGTTTCATCCGGGGGGAGTCAGTTTTATAATATGGGAAACCTCCTTAGCGAATTTCCTTCGTATGGGGGAAACATATATCCTCACATGAGTGACCCTTGTTATGTCTCTTTCTCTTCGCAAGCAACTTCCTCGGTGGTGATGCCCTTATACTCCTTTATGAATCAGTTTAGAGGAGGATACTATCCTGCTCGACAAGGCCATGGAATATACCAGAACCCTTCCTGGTGTGCAATTTCTCAAAACCAATATTTTCTAGAATCTTGATCTCAAATGTCGCAACCAACCGTCGCGAGTCCAATCATTGCAAGTCATACTAGAATTATAGCACCAACCTCTGTTATTCATGTTGGAGATTGGTCGAAAACCTCTGCAATTCATGTTGAAAACTAGCAACCAGCCACTATAAGTCATGTTGGGGGCACAAATCTAGTCACATTGCACATACATCACCAAACTTTGCTAGTCATGTTGGGGATTTATCACCAACCTATGTTAGTCATGTTGGGGATTCATCATCAACCTCTGCCAGTCATGTTGAAGGTTTGTCACCAATATTTGCTAGTCATATTGGGAATTCATCACCAACCTCTGCAAGTCATGTTGGCGATTTTCTACTAGCCTTTGCAAGTTATGTTGGGAGCGTGTCACTAGCCACTACAGGTCATGCTGGGGGAATTCATAGATTGAGAAGCCTAGGTGTATAAGATGTAATCCCAAGTTCCTTTTTAGGCTTTGAAAAGGAGATCACCTTACTCATTTGTGTCATGCTATTGTTGTGGTACAAGAAGAGTGGTCCTTGTCTGGGGGCCCTTCGAGTTCTAAGTCATATTTGGTTTCCAAAAATTATAATCCTTTTGTGGTTGATACAGTGATCGTGTCGATGCAATATTCGGCTGACACCATTCTTATTTTTTTGGGTGATGCATTTCTTGACCTTGTTGTCTCGCATCTTGTTCAACCAACGGTCGTGTCGATGCAATCTTCGACTGACACCACTTCTATTTTTGGGGGTGATGCATCTCTTGACCTTATTGTCTCGCATCATATTCAACCAACGGTTGAAGAAGTGGTCATGTCGATGCAATATTCAGTCGATCCCACTCTTCTCTTAAAGAGTGACAAGTCTAAGGAAGTGACATTGTCGATGCAATCTTCAGTCAATCCCACTCTTCTCTTGGAGGGTGATGCATCCTTCGACCATGTCCTTAGAATTTATAGTCTTGTACCTTTTGAACAAGGGAGCATTCCACTCTCTCCAAATATGCTCCCTCCAAGTCCTAGGGAAGTTTCCTTTGACTGGAATGATCTTGTAGAGCCTTGACTTCCCTCTTCTACACCCTTCTAGATAAGGGGCATTCTTCGATATATTGTAGAAAAGGTAACCTCTGCAAGTATTTTACCTTCCTCGACTTGGAAAGCTTTGGATTTTCCCAAGATGGTGTCAGTTGTCTATGAGTTGTTAACTTTCCATAGAAGTCCTGCATGGGATCCCTGGCGTCCCCCATGATATTTTGCTTAGAAAAACATCACCGAGTATTGGTTAAGCTCTTTTCCGAATTCATCAAAAAGAAAAAAGATTGTCGAGTGAACTTGTCTCTTTCACAGTCATTAATTAGATTTGAAAGGATGTCTATTTGGTGTAAGTTTAACCCTTTTTCGGACCAAGTAGACTAATTTTGAGAAAAGGAATACTCTAGTCACTAGTGGCTAGAAGAGTTCTCTTGGGTATTGTTTTATACTTTTTCAAGCCTAGGGGACTAAATTTTTGAAAAAGGACATTCTTTGGCATTAAGTTGTAATTGCACTCCATTATCTTGCTTGCAGTATTGAGCCTATTATCGATTATCCCTTTCTCGGTATATTCCTATGACCTCAGTAATTTGCATCATCACCCAAGCAGAGCCTTGTTTATATCCTTTGCATCTTAACACCCTATACCCCAAGAGGAAACATTCCCCCGAGTGTCTATGTCCTGCATGCACCTCCTTGCATTGAGCATAGGTATGTTCCACTATTGGAACTAGTTTCTTACTCATGACACTCATTTCCTCCTCTGTATCATAGCATTCATTTGTTTATAAAAAAACAAAAAAAGACGGGCTGGAAAATAACATTATCTCATGTCGGCAGCAGTTGTGTCTCCTTTGAATAGAGCACAAAATTTTGAGTCTGTTTGTCATCCAAAGTTTGGGTTTAGCATGACCTTATGAAGATGAGATCGTTACTTAGAGTTTACTCCTCTGAATGGTTACTCTTCAATTCCCTATATAGATTTTGATTGGTGCCTCCTGCATCACAAAGTTTCATTATCAATTCTATGTTGTCGAAGTCCTCCATATGTCTCATGCTCTCATTCAAAGTATGCCTATAAGAATGTGTCGGCCATTTCTCAGAAATATTGAATTTGCATGTTGACCATACCCTTAGTGTGTCTTAGAGTTGCATGAAGTTGTAGTCCTACCGTGCACCCTGGTCCTACTTTCATTATGGGTAGGTAACCTTGAACCTAGCAGTTGACATCTCCTCATTAGCCGTTGACTGGGGGGTTTCCCTTGTGTTCGACGGAAAGAAATCTATCCACACGTTTGGAATCATGTAGTGTCTTGGATGTCATTAGCCTTATTGGTGGTTTCCTTGCCTTTGTCAACAATCTTCCTTATTGGCTGCTATTCATAGAGTCTCTTTTGTGTACTACTTTCATCTTGTGCATGCGAGAGATGCATAGGGTCGTTGGTTCATGAACATCATATTCGTCCAAGTTCCTCCAAATCATCAAGTTATTTCTTTATACCCCGTGCTAAATGATGAGAGATTCCTTAATTCTCTCCTTTCAGCGGGTCTCCTTCCATCGACTTCAGGTCATCTATTATGGAAATGAGGCATAGAGTCCTATGAGTACCTAGAGGCTTGTAGTCATCAGTGGCAGGTTATCGCGTCATTGACAATTAGGAATACATAAATGTCTCATGATCAATGGATTCTTCAAGTGTTTGACCTCAACACCTTTATTCACACTTGTAAGAATGTACTTGTTTCATTGATACTTATTTTCATTATTGGTAGGATGTCTCTCATTTGTTAACAGTATACCTTAATGATCGGTAATCAAACAAAGTCTCATTGTGTTCGACCTCAACTCTTTTATTCACATGATGTAGACTTGCACCTTTGGTGGATCGTGTAGAAGACTCAAATACATCAATTTATAATCACAACTTTCCTGAGTTGTTTCTATCATTCATTGGACCAGTACCTATATGACTTCAGTGATCATGGGAGATCAAATTGTACTCCATTGTATACATATATCTTCAGATTGATTTTGATATTGGTTTTCACTGGGCCTTGTTCATGACTATGATAGCCTATGGAATGTATCTACATTGTGTAGCCTATTCATGGTCATGAACATTTGTTTGGTATATTTCCACATGGATTTACAATGTAATTCAAATTAGCATCCATATGTAAAAAGTCATTATGGATTGTAATATTCTTATGAGAAACTAGTTCGTCCAGCTAGGTCTCCATTACTCCACTTCTGGGAATTATAATGTATTTCGGTCATCGCAGATACTCCTCTAACCTCACACATTGGGGGGCATATGTTATAGCAATATTTTCCTCACCCCATGAAACTTGCTTAGAAGGCCTTTTCCATTTCCCTATGCAAACTTGAAGTCCCTTTTTGCAGTTCCTAGATCTAAAAATAATATTTTTCCACATGTACGTGCCCTAACATCTCTACAGCTTGCGTATACGTAGGTTGCACCATTACAGCCCACGTATATCGGGTTTTGTGCCCAAAATTAAAAAAATGGTGTCATGTTTCCATGTCACATCACGATATCCATGATCCTCGACCTTCCATATACTGGAAACGTTCTAACTTGGCCCTTCAGTTCCATTTGAAGGTTATAAATGGGTCATATCCAAGTTGTGGAGAAGGAGAAGAATTCAACTTTGAGAGAAAAGTTACTCTAGAGAAATTATTCACTTCATATTGAGTTTGCATCCCTTTGTCCTTTAAAGTCTAAACACATTGTTCAGCCCCCAAGCTCTTCCCTATTTGATGGAGAACCCCATTGTCTCTCTTATATGAGCTTGCCTTTGGTGGAGGATTGAAGTGGTGGAGGCCCAATTGGAAGGGACTTAGTTTCTCAGTTCCAAAACGTGTTGACACAGAAGTTTGTCACTCATACACTTATGTTGATCATATTTTAATAGAAATACTTTTTTCTCGTCCAATTAATGTCTTGCAAATATTTGAATTGTTATTCCATGGGCATATTTGTTATGAATGTTGATAGATTATGTTATTATATGTGCTAACTTTATATATTATCACCATATGCTTGTGTATATTGGTTGTTCAGGACAAGTTGCAGGTATATAGATTTGAGTCGAGTGCTCAATGGTGGAATTCATCGAACATTCAGACGAGGTAGGATCTTT
The DNA here is from genome assembly GCA_000966675.3 of Picea glauca. Lineage (NCBI taxonomy): Eukaryota > Viridiplantae > Streptophyta > Pinopsida > Pinales > Pinaceae > Picea > Picea glauca. The sequence continues at coordinate 281,581 of JZKD02S1989639.1, forward strand.
ATCTTGTCTTGTTAGATATAGCATACTTGAGATTAGAGTTGATTTCTGCAGTCATTTCCGTCTATTATGGTTTACCCCTTTCCATAGAGTGATTTTCCTCGTAACAATAGGAAGTGAATGCAGATGATTGTTGGCCATACATTGTTTCATATGGTGTCATTTTGGTTGTTGTATGATAGGAAGTGTTGTACCACCATTCTTCCAAGGGTAACCATCACACCCATTGATGGTGTTTTTCTGAATCTAAATAGCACAAGTAGGTTTCCAAACATTTATTGACAAATTTCGTATGGTCATCCATTTGGGGGTGGTATGTTGTGCTCATGTTCAATTACATGCCCTGTAATTTAAAAAAATCTTGCCAAAATGTGTTGGATAAGGTTGGGTCACGATCAAACACAATGAAGGTTGGCATGCCATGCACTTTGAAAATATTATCAATGAAAACATGCGCTAACATAGTTGACGTAAAAGGGTGTGGTAAGGCACAAAAATGTGCATAATTGGATAGGCGATCTACCATGACCATGATGACAAACTTATTACTCATTTTTGGAAGGCCCACTATGAATTCCATAGAGATGACAGTACAAATAGAATATGGAATGGGTAATGACTCTAGAGCTCTTGGTGTCTTGACAGTTTCACCTTTATTGCGTTGGAAATATCACATTCGGTGAAAAAGGTAAGGATGTCCTTCTTCATACCTTCCCAGAAAAAGGAACGGTGAGCACGAGAATATGTATTTTGGAAGCCAGAGTGACCAGCAAGAGAAGATGAGTGCAACTCATTTAAGATCATGGGATTGAGTATTGAAGTAGGAGACAAAACCAAGTGATCCTTATATTGGAGGATATTTTCTTTCCAAGTGTAGTTGGGGGGCGGGATAGGGTCCTCCTAAAGTCATTGAATGACATGTGATATAGTGGGGTGGGTTATCCACTCTAGTCAAACTTCCTAAATCCAAGTAGGAATAGGTAATGATAAGGAAAAGAGGGAACCTTCGTCCTCATGTTGTCTTGACAATGCATCTTCCACTACGTTGTATTTTCCTTTTTTATATATGATCTCATAATCATAGCCCATCAATTTGGTCAGCCACTTGTTTTGTTCTAGGGAGGATAACATCTACGACAAGAAATACTTCAGACTATGGTAATGTATCTTGATATGAAAATGGAGTCCCAAGAGATATGGCCACCAAGTGTGCATAGCCTGGAGAATGGCCATCATTTCCTTTTCCTATGTATATTTTCCCAACTTACGACCACTCAAATCTTGGCCAGTGAAATCCAAAGGTCTACCTTATTGTGTTAGAATTGCATCAATACCAATGTCAGAAGCATCTGATTCCACAACAAAAGTTTTGTTGAAATCAGGGCCTGCTAATATCAGGGGAGTGCACATGTCCTGCTTTAAATTTGTGAAGAAATGTTCTGTTGCAGGTGTCCAATGAAATTCATTCTTATTAAGAAGGTTTGTCAATGGCTAGGAAATTTGTCCATAATGGTGGACAAATTTCCAATAATAGTCTGTGAGGCCTAAGAAACCCCAAAGGCATTTAAAGGTCGTGGGTCTTAGCCAATCCTGCATGACTTGAATCTTTTTGGGGTCCACTCTTACTCCCTCATGGTGCACAATGCATCCCAAGTATTCAACCTCGCTTGCCCCAAAAGAACACTTTGTATTTTTGACAAACAATTGATTGTTCTGTAACAATTAGAGTACTTTTTCCACATGTTGTAGATGGGAATCCCAAGTGCGGTTGTAAATGAGGATGTAGTCAAAGAAAACCAGAACAAACTTCTGAAGGTAGGGATTCAAGAGTTTATTCATGAGAATTTGGAAGGTAGATGGAGCATTGCAAAGTTCAAAAGGAATTACCAAGAATTCATAATGTGTTCATTCATCTGAATCTGGTGACAGCCTGAGCGAAGATCTAAGTTTGTGAAGAAACAGGCACCTTGGAGTTCATCCAATAGATCGTCAATGATAGGAATGGGAAACTTATCTTTAATGGTCAATTTATTAAGGGCGTAAAAATATGGACGCATGTGCCAAGAACCTTCTTTTTTCAAGACCATCACAATAGGGGATGAATATGGGTTGGTACTTGGGCGAATTGCATCGGCCTCCAGCAATTCCTGTACTATTTTTTCAATTTCATTTTTTGATAAAATGGATACATGTAGGGGCATACATTAGGGGTTTGTCTTCCTGGAAGGAGAGGGATGTTTTGATCATGCTCACCCCGAGAAGGGGGTAAGTCTATGGGTGTCTCAATTACCCGGTGGTGCTTTTCCAAAACCAGTTACATATCGGAATGGATTGTTGGAGATGATTTCTCTTGTACTTGGATAGAATTAAGTTGAGCAATCACACCATGGTGGCCTTTCTTCAGGATTTTCTCCATCCGGTGAGAACTGATAATTTATGGGGAGCCATATTGCAGGCCTTGGAGGGTATAAGTGTGATAATTTTGAGTGAAGCTCATATATAACTCTTGATAATCCATGGTAATTGGTCCCAAGGTGTGAATCCATTCAACACCCAAGACAATATCACAACCACCCATGGCAATGGAAAACATGTTAGTTTTCAGGTTATAATCAACCATTTGGAGTTTAATATTATCACAGCGGCCCCCACATTTCATTGTACCACCATTATCTATGAGAATTTGAAAATTAGAAACTGGAATAACAAAGAAATTGGCATCCTCAACAACCATGCGATGAATAAAATTATGGGTGCTATCGTTATCGATCAACACCACTACCGACCTATGTTTGATGTAGCCCTTGATTTTTAATGTATGTGGAGTCGAAATACCTGGTAAGGCATGGAGAGAGATGAAAATTTCATCTAGTTCCATAGGAGGTTCTATTGGATTAGGGATGAGGAAGTTGGTTGTTTTTCCTCAGATTCGAGGGCCTCATCTGACATTCTGTCCTCAGAGGTGGTGGGAGTTGACCCATCAATATGGAAGAACTTTTTTACATGACATTTATGGTCATCTATGGTCAGGTGAATACTTTTCATCATAGTAATAGCAAAGTCCTTTCTTCTGACGTTCAGCCATTTCTGCTGGAGATACCTTTTGGGCCTTCAAATTTTGTGCAGGAGTAGGGGTATCCATGGGACAAGTGCGTGTGAGAACGGATGAATGAAGGGGTTGGGACTAAATAATGGTCTTAGCCTCCAAGGCTAATTTTCACACCTGCAACCAGATAACATGATGGTGCTTGCAAACATGAGCGTGAATGACGTCCTTTAAGCCATTGAGTAAATATTCAAGATAGAACTCATCATATAAGCCCTCGGTTTTGATATCCAATTGTTCAAATGCGATGATGAAGTATGTTACTAACCATGTTTGTCTTAGCTTGGTGAGTCATCCCAAAAAATGAGATTCTTGATCAAAACGAGCACAAATTTCTCTAGTGAACACGTTCCAATTTGGTTGTCCTAGATGGCATTTCTTATGCCATTTCCAATGTTCTTGATCCAAGTACAGAACCCCCACAGAATTTTGGTCTCATCATCTCGAATATCATGGAGGGAAAAGTAGTGTTCCATTTGGGATACCCACCTAGTCGGGTTTGATCCATCAAATTTATGCATCTCAGCTTTGGGCACCTTATTCCAGGAATTTGGAGTACCCCAAGGGGAGTGGGAAAGATGAGTAGTCTCATAATGAGAAGAATGAGTAGCCTCAGAGTGGTATTCAAGGTGCTTACCCTTGCTATGCGTCACAAAGTTTTGGAATTGTTGGGTGAGGTCATTCAAGCTCTGAGTTAGACTCTCCTTTAGCTGGCCCATTCCCTCAGATATATTGATTACCTTAGTGTCCAACTCTTCCACGTTTTGAGCGTGAGTGGTAGGGGCCATTGTGACGAATCAGGTAGAATGATATCTCAACGATCATCACAAGATAAGGAGTTTGTTGGGCCAAGTGGAAAATAAGGGTGTTGGGAAGGGGGTTTGGATCCATGGAAAAAATAGGCTTAAAAGTGATAGGTACCACTGTGATCATGACAAAGAGAGGAATCCAATGGGAGAGGTCCCAAATGAGGGTGGTGGGAAGGGGGGTTGGGTCCACAGAAAAATAGGCTTAAAAATTATAGGTACCACTGCAACTAGGACAAAGATAGGGATCCAATGGTAGAGGTTCCAAAAAAGGTGTCGGTTATTCTCTTATCTGAATAATATTGCAATGTCAAAATTCCCAAATTCTTAACAGGAAAAAATGTGTAGTGATTTCGCATCCCGAAAGCAGGAGGTAAGGTTGCACAGAAATAGAAGGGTTTTTAGGGTTCCTACAGACAAGGGTTTTCCTTGTGTTATAGCTCTTTGATTTACGTGCAAGGTCAAACAGTAGTATTCGGACCAATATCTCAAGGAACCAACTAAGGAGGCTCAATTGTACCTTTAGTTGTACAACCCGATTACCCAGGTACTAGAGAGTATCTTCCCAAGCGTTGTTTTCAATGGCACTATATTAGTTAGGTGATCGATCAATTGATCTAGGGAAAGTTTCAGAATATCCTCAGGGTATTCTGATATACCATAGGTACGAGGAAGAGAAAATTCGTGTACAGTTGATGTCGGATGCGCTACCACTAGAACGGGTACCAATAGGGGTTACAAGGGTGTCCAACAATGTGAGCTTAAAAACCTCTTGTATTTCCTGCATGTATGCTTCCCCAGCCATGGATTTATGCGTTGAACGACAGATCTTTTTAGTTTAAACAAATCGAAACATGTCTCTAGCCTACAAATTTCTAAAAAAAAATTGGTGTGTGTTGGCCTGGGAAAGAGATCTGATACCACTTGTAAAATTCTCAACCTAAAATAGATAACACAACAAGCAAATATACCCCAAGAATAACAGGAACATTCAATAGAGAACATAAATATATTATTGATAGCACCAAGAAATATTTGTTCACTTTCCGCTTCGAGGGGGCAACCTCCAAAATGAGCAAAGCTCTCTTACAATGATACTCAAGACAAGCTTTCTCATACCTCCTACTCTAATTTATACTTCTACTATGTTCTAAAGAATATTCTAGAGGAAGATCTTTCTAGAAGCAAAAGCTTCTATTAGGTCTTCCTACATTGACTTGTTCAACTTTATTTAGTAGGCCTTATTAACTAATGTCGCCCTTTATTACATGGAAAATAGATCATGCTAACTAATAACCAACTACGAGGGGTTAGGGTTGGATCCTAACATTTTATTCATCCATTTCTCTCATAAACCATAAGAAATTTTCCTTCTGCTGCTATGGGAACTATATAGGACTTATTAGTTCGTTAGGTTCTTCAAAATCATGGCTCTATTTTTTTTCGTTGGAGCCTCGGGAAATAATATTTTTGCATGTACTAAAGATGTATCTTGGGGTAGATGTGTTGATTATGTAAAGGGAGGTTTGGGCTTCCTTTTAGTCGGATATCCAGTTGTTGGTGTCAGGCAACTAGGATAGTTAGATCCCTCTTCTTGAGTTTGTTTCCCTGCAACGTTAGTTTATGGGGGTTTCTCGCGAAACTATTGAATCAACCTTTCGGGTCTCTACTTATTTTCATGATCTTTTGAAAAACATCTTGTCTTAAATAGAACCAACACGCATGTTGAAAACAAACACACCAACTTCAAAAGAAAGTTGAAAAGCAAGCACCAAAGAAAATCATAGAGATACAAACAAATCCTCCTAGATAAATATGCTTCTAGAGACATGAAAGAAAGAAGTTGTTTTGTTGACAGTTTCCCAACAACGACGCAAAAAATGTTGGGATTTTTAATTACCTTTATAATTTATTAGAAATACAGTTAGAAAGACTGTTCATTTAATTATCAATCTAGGATTCATGTGGAACTTGTGAACTATCATGCAATGTATATGCCAAGGCAAGTCATTCAAAAATTGTTCTAGTTGTGAGGTTGTAGAAAAAGAAAATGATTTCAAGATGAAAGGTCTAACATATCTCTAATAGAGTCACCATTTCTAAGTACAACAAGCTAGAAAATGACTTAACAAACTAAACTACTTCAGTTGAGCCTGGAAGTACTTAGTGTTGTAACCCCCAGCTGAGTGGAAATTGCAAGAAGTGAAAGAAAGCTCGTCTAATTCAATTGGCTTGGAAGCACTTAGTGTTATAACCCCAATTTATTGTAATTGAAATTGGAATTGAACTAATTCATTCGGCCTGGAAGCACTTAGTTTTGTAACCCCGATCTAAATGTAATTGAAATGGCATGAATTGAAATCTAATCTAGTTGCAGAAAAAAAACACACTCAGTCGAATACTAGTTCTAAATGGTGACTATGACAAGTAATACTTTATCCCTTCAATCCTTTGAATGACACTGAAAGAGATATGCATTTTTTTTGTGACTGGTAGAATCGACAACTAATCTAGCTCGTACTCGTGTGACATGGGGTCGAGTTATTCAACTACTATCACTATAACCTCCAAGTGTTCCCACGAAACCCCATACATGACACACAAGATAAACTAGGGTTTCGAATAGGTGAATTCACATAACATAGTGTCTTAATCGTACACTTCATAACCGACTACCCTACACCCTAGGGGCCTTGAAAGATATTTGCATGAAGTTAACATTAAATTCTATTGAGTGTTGAGATTACACAATGCTAAACCACGAAATTAAATAGATAGACAAAATGGAAAGTATATACCTATTGAAACAGAGTATTTTCTCTTAATGTAACAATAATATGTGGATACTAACTAAACACATAAGAAACCTGGAAATCAGTCAATTGCATAAATCAAGTATATGCTACAATACAACAATACCTGACTAAGGAGGGGGGCCTACCTCCCTAAATGAGGCACTGGTCAAAACCTTCAACCAATCGTTGAATTTTAGATATTCATTAACATGGAAGAAATGCACAAGGAGGAGGGGAACTTCTTGGTAGTTATCAAAGGAACAATGGTAGTCAAGGCTACCTCTAGTATCCTATAAAGTTTATCTCCTAGAGTGATTATATGTTTAGTAAACAACATAACACTTCGACATATATCATGTGTCCAAGCAAAAGATCACAAACTTCAAGCAAACCAACGTCATATATTGCCTCATCATTGAGAGGATAGATTCTCTATGACATGCGACATTGTCGGTTGTTGGGTGGGAAATGGGAGGAAGGAAGGAGGAAGGAGGG
>JZKD02S1989639.1:289061-305759 GCA_000966675.3 Picea glauca
TTTTTTTCCTTTTTATTTTTATCTTTGTTTCTCATCTTTTGGGTTTTTTTTTTCCTTTTTTCATTTTGTTTGCAATAACTTTGAGTTTTTAGTCCATGGTTTCAAAAACGTTGCAATTTTAAGCTCAAAAAAAGGGGGTGATGCTACTAGTAGCACATCTTTTTTATTTGGATGTTGATTTTAGGAATTTGGTTACAAGAGTATCGGTCATCAAAGCACTTAATAGACTCGATTGTCCAAAATGAAATTAATCATTAATCATTTCCATGCCATGGAATTTTATTGGTGTCATGCCATTTCCCAATGGCCTTCTTTGATTTCCCATTACCTATTATTATACCTGCCGATAGGCATGGTATATAGTGTTGAGTTAGGTTTGGCTTTCTATTAGTTCATGGTTGACCATAAAATATACACCCCTTTGTCTAAAGTTTTGAAAAATAATGATTAATTTTAAATTTTAAATCTCATTTATCTGATATCTTATTGGACAAAAACTTTGAAGTCTTATTGTTGCCTTCACTTCCCCCAATATTATTATAATAAATATTTCTACCATCTAGTCATTTCATGCCTACTCCTTCTCTCCCTATCTCCTTAAACAATAGTTTCATTATTATATTCGGCAAGTATATGCTACTTAATAGCCTTGTTCTTCTTTATATATGACTTTCGTTGGTTGCATTGAAGTTGGTTATCTTCACTTTGTTTTTTTATTTGAGAATTGTTTTTTTATTTGAGAATTAAGGACACCATCACCCTTGTTTTGACATGGCTTATTTTTTATATCAAACCTTTTTCAACGCTTATGCTGAATTTTTTCCTCAATTTTCACACAACATAATTGTAATCCACTCCCATTGAAGAGATGTCCAGAAAATTCATTCCCATTTGGATGTATTCAGTAGGTCGTTGTAGTGTTTAAGAATCATGTTTCATTTAAAATCCATAATACAATTTGGGGAACATGTTATAGAAGGCATTTGTGTACTCCTACGCGAGTTTAATCGTATATAATAGGCCTTAGCATGTCCATTACACCAACATGAATTTCTACATAAATTCAATTGGATTCTTTGCAACCTGTAATTTAAACTTCCCTACTATTAACCATTAATCTTTCATAGTTCTCTATTATACTATTCAATTTTTGTAGTGTTAATAAAATAAGTAATGCACCTGGCAAAGATTTGTGGACAACTAGTTAAATGTAATATACATTGTTGTGATGAAATGTTAGACTAAGCACTTCAACACACATTCTATTCACCGTGCAAAATAGACAAAGAACTCTATAATGCTTTAATATCTTCCAACCACAGTTAAAATGCAAGCACTTATTCAACAACATAGAAATCCCATATATTATATTATGTAATCAACAAGATAAGAGGTGGTTCTTTCAAATCCATTTGCATGAGATTCAATATTGTTTAGTAAAGGTAAAATTATTTCCCTACCCAACATACAAGATGGGAATGTTTTCCCATTCATAATTGGCATTTTATTAGATGTATGTTGTTCGGTAAACATAAACAATCCCCATTCACATTGTTAATAATAAAACAAATTAGGTTGTGTTAATCATCAACAATGTGTTCTATTGTTTAAATGTGATTGCCTAATGCTTTATCTCTTCATTGCACATTCACATGTCCTCGTATGTATGGCTATAGTGAACTTCAATGCCTATTCTCTTGGATTGAATATGTGAGTTTTGTATAGAAGATATGCTACATGTAAAATTGTAAAATATGATTTACCCAATAATTAATGATCAAACAATGTTAAAATCAGGATGCTAAGTAAATATGTAAAATGGGTAGTAAACAAAATATTATTTATTATGGATATATGGAATTATGTTATATATGGATGATGTTCTCATGAAGTGGATCACCATATCCACTTAATTTGGTATCAGAGCAGTATTTGGTTAGTTGGATTTGTGATCAAGTAGATTTTGTTGTCTTGCAAATATAGGTTGGTGGGTCGTTTTTTTCTTTTAATAAAGAAAAAAATAAAGAAACAAAAAAAAACAAATCTTGGTTTCAAAAAACCCATGGTAATTGCCCATGGTATTGGGAAAATACTATAAGGAAAAGAAGTAAAAAAGAAAAAGAAAAAGGAAGGGTAAAAATTTGATTTTACCATTGGTGGTTTACATGCCCATGGTATTTCCTTGACTCGTGGTTTTGGTAAACCATTGGCACATGGTTTTTGTATTAATATTCTTATTAGCAAGTGATATAGAAGGAGAAGTATTTTTTCAAATTCTTCCCATGTGGAGTAGAGTCTAGTATTTTTATCAAGGATTCTCCACCACTTATAAGATTCACCATCAAACTTCAGACTTGCTTGAAAAGGATAGTAAAATACAATTGGTATACCCTACCATATATATAAAATAATAATTTACAGATACCGTATGCATTTCCATTGACCTCCCTAGTCATTGGAACTATTTTGATATTATATTGGCAAATGCATTACAACTTCTAGAAGAGGAAGTTAAAAGAGCTCTTACACAAGAGTATGATGATGATGATAAGATTAATAATTTAGAATTAAGCATCGATGAATACTTCCCAAAATGTAATTTTTTGGTGTTATAAACCAAGGAAGTGGATGTGGCCCTAGGAAACCCTTGGTTGAAATCTATTGGTACTTTTACCATGAATGTTGATAAAAAGTACATAGAATTCGAGCACCTTACCAAGAAGATAATGTTGAGACATTAATTCAAAGTACCTTGCTCCATCTTCGAATTCATATCAGAATGAACAACAAAATCACACAGAATTAATGGAAAAGTTAAAAGAATTGAATAAAATTATTATTCACAAAGATGAAGAAATTGTGCAAAATCGAATAGAATTGGAGAAGCAAGAAACAAAAATTCACAAATTTCAACAACAAATTAAATAGTGGCAATGACAAATTAGTAATATAAAAAGCACTCATAAAAAAGAGTCTGAAAATATCAATAAAGAACTATTGTCCAAAGATGAATAAATTTCGCATTTGATAAATCAAAATAAAATTATACTTGTAGATATGAAGAAATTGAAGAATAAGATGAAGGCACGGCAAGAAACCCAAACCATGGATAAGGGCACTAGCATCGACTTGATCGACATGGAAAAACCCAATGTTCTTAACGATGAAGTTGCATCAGTGGAAGTGTTTCTAGAAGTCTATCTCAACAAACAATTATATGGTAAAGCAACATCCACAAATTTAGTTGAAGTTGACATACTGTTGATCGCCACTAATAAAGTCATAGGTCATTTGAAGGATGTTGTCGCACCAATAAATACAAAAAAAATCAGATATCATCACGATGACTCAAGTGAATCACGACAGAACTAAACCAGACAATAAGAAGGATCAAATTCTTAGCCATCCAAAGATATGTGTGCCTCGAAGTCAACAAAGAAGAACATATCAAGAATCTTATTATCGCAGAGTTCCAGAAAAAATCCACCTTAGATGGATTGATTCTTTTTCGATGTGTCGGTATTTTTCAAGACTTTGATTGTCATATCGTCTTATGTCTTCAAAGTTATCTAATCAATAGTAGTTATAAAATAATGTCACTCTATCAAAAGATTTTATCATTCCCTATGCTTTGAGGACAAAGTATTATTACATTTCTTATCATGTAATAATATGTTATAGATTTGTTATTATGTAAATAGGGATTATAATGTAAATGATAAGTCTATCATAAGTCATGAACTTTGGTCTATGATAAGTCGTGACCTTTTCCAAGGACATGACTTATCATTCCCCAATTGTATTTATATACATGTAGTGTATCTCATATGATGTCAAGTAAATAGTCAAATGGATAGTAAATAAGAATATTATTTATTATGGATATATGGAATTATGTTATGTATTCATGATGTTCTCATGAAGTGGACCACTGGATCCACTTCAGCAACGAATTGCAAGCTTGTATGCAGTTGAGATATTGTATAGTTTCTTTTCTATAATGAAATGAGTAGCATGTATGTAAGATCTGTAGATAAGGTTGATCTAGTACAATACTTTTCCATAACGATAGGAAAAAAATATGATCTGTAGATTTATATCTATTAGATTAGAGGTGGGAGATTTTTTTTTGTTGTTTTGATATTTTAAACCTATTATGAACATGACATGTTAATGTATCATTAATTGAATTCCATCCAGATGTGGTTAAAAAATATTTAGTATCGTTGCAAAATATGAGAATGTGGTTAAAGGAGCACATTCACGATAGAGTGAGAGGAGCAAGGTAACTGATCTCGGGGTTAAATTTCGAACCTCCATTGATAGTTTAGTTTTTATCATAGGCTGGAAAATCTAAAGGAATCGATTATGCACATATTAGCCTTGCATTTTATTATCCAATATGAATTTTGAAGGGATCAACTTTTAGCAATATGACATCTTGTGAAATACTAATGAAATTGAGCATTTCATAAAAGTGAAGAATTTTTTAAATACCCCACCATCCTAACAGTTCACAGGGGTGGTTGGGTATGTTACAATTTATGTTGGTTTAATTTTTTTTATATGTTGTCACATATGTACATGACAACATCTATGTCAAAATTGGTTGTGTGCACCTCGCTATGCTTGTTGCAAACATTTATTTAGTTAACTATGATCTTTTTACAATAAAAACTCTATCACTCGACACCTTCAAAAACAAAGCTTTTTTAATATAAATGGGTATTTTATTGTATTATAGAAATAAAGAGGCCCAACTACATCCCACCAAAAACATTAGATTTGATATAATAATTTTAAAAAATATGTATATTTTAGATTTTCCAATTCTAAAAAAATTATAGTCATCCAAAATTTGCTTATTTGCAAGTTTAACATGCACTTCCCTATTGGGAAAGAGGTTAAATTGCAACCAGGGCAGTATCTAGTCTCATGTATGGGATTAAAGTTAGATACTGCCAGAAAGCACATGACCCACTGGATGTAGCCTCAGTGATTACCATAAGGAAAATTGGATTTCTTGCAGATATTATCTGGGTTGAAACAGCCTTTTGGTCCTAGAGTAAGACCTAAAACTGCTTCTAATTGGATAATATCTAGTCTTCCTTGGATGTAAGGAAACATGGTAAAGGCCCAAGAACCAAATTTGACTGGTAGGAGTGAAATTTTGACCCCTTACGGACCACCACTGGGTCATTTCATTTGGAATGGTTTCCCTTGAATAATGGTGGTGAGTTAGCATCATTCATAGATAGCAACTAGTGATTGTTGTCATCGTTGTCAGTTGACAACTAAGTTATGATAGTTTTTTTTTATATGTATCTCCCCTCATATATATCTTCTCAAAGACTTTGACAAGAATGCCTTCTCTCCCCCTCTTTTTTCATAATATTTGAGAGGCATCAAGAAGAGCACTAAAGAAAACAAGTAATAAAGGACTTGCATCATGCATCCAACAAGTGCATTACTTATGTGTTGCTAGTTATGGTGTATCGCTTATGTACATCACTAGTTATGGTGGATTATGTGTTGCTAGTTATGGTGCATAGTTTATGCATGTCACTTAATACAATGTGTTGTCCCTTATATGTGTTGTTTGAGTGCATCACTTATGTGTGTCACTTATAGTATATCAATTATGGGTGTCTCTTAAGTGCATCACTTATGGTGCATTGCTTATGTTCATCACTAGTTATGGTGCATTACTTATGTCTATCACTTAATATGGCATGTCGTTGCTTATGTACATTGCTTGGGTGCATTATTTAAGTGTGTCACTAATTATGGTGCATTGTATGTCTCACTTAATATGGCACATCATTACTTATGTGTATTGATTAAGTGTGTCGCTTATGTACATATATTATGTGTATTGGTTATGTGCATCCCTTAATGGTGCATCGATTATGTGTATCACGTAATTGCATCTCTTATGTGTGTCACTTAAGTGCATTTTTTGTGTGTTGTTAGTTATTTATGTGTGTCTTAAAATTGGGCATTGACACATATATGTATTGCTTGAGTGCATCACTTATGGTGTGTCAATTATGTGTGTTGTTTTAGTGCATCACTTATGTGTGTCTCTTATGGGGAATCACTTAAGTATGCCACTTACGGTGCATCACTTATGGTGCTTCACTTATGTGTATCTCATAAATGCATTTCTAGTTATGGTGTGTCTCTTAATAGCATCATTTATGGTCTGTGAGTGGGTCACTTATATGTATTGTGTATGGTGCATCACTTGTGTGTGTCATATGTGTGCATCGCTTAAATGGTTGTTAAGTTAGGCACATATATGTATGTGGGATGTTTCCAATTCATGGGGAAAGTGATTTCATATTTTCAAAGTTGTAGATTTCATGAAGATCTTCTCAATGAGTTATTGTGTGCCTTAATTAGAGTTTAAAGTCAAAAAATAAGGCCCTAGGAAGTTAATGTGTCATCCATCTGTACTTTATTTTTTACCAATTGTAATAGTAAGGTAATTTCAAGTCACCAGATTAATAAGTAATAGGCCACAAGTTCAAATGCCACATTGGAAAGGGGATGCATGACACAAAAATTAGGATGCACAACATGTTTTGGCATTTCAAATTGATTCCCAAGGGATGCAAATTGAGAAACTAGGGTTAGTTGGTACATAAAAGGAGATGCAACATGGGATGTTGGGGTTGGTTGGGATCCAAATTGAGGTTTAGGGGTGAAATATTTTATGCAATTCAAGTCACAATGATGCAAATCATGATACGATTATGGATGTTAGGATGCATCTCAAGATGCCAAAATGGATGCAAGGATGTAATTATGGAGTCATTAGGGACTCAACTATGTATAAGGTATGCTATAGGACACAAAATGGAACAAAAATAGGTATGCACACTAAGGCAAGAGACACAAATTATACTCCCCCAAAACCATTCCTTTTCAATGTAAGATAAAGACTTGGAAAAAAATGAAAAATGATAATGAACTGAAATGCAAAATTAAACGCTACAACCTTGTTTTGTAATAATAAAAAACAAAAGATTAAAAATGAAATTTACATCTTAAAAACCAATAATAATTTAATAACAACCTTACATATATAAACTACTAAGGTATCACTACAACAAGCACATGAAATGTTTCTAGTGGATTGCATGCCATCTTTCATATCCATTGAGATTATTTTGTTGGAAATATCAAAGCAATGATTCCAACCCCTTCACTTAGAGCTTTATGTATTGTTTTTACAAAATTATTCTAGGAGGTGTCACATCCCCACAGAGTGTCTAGTGGAATCTTGTGATCATGCACCTCTTGAGGGCGTGGGGCAACGCGATGTTTCTCACTTGGATGCTTGGAAACACCAAGATTACTTGTTTTGGATTATGCCTTTTCACCTAGAGCATACCCATACTTCATTCTAAGCTATCGACGAGTCACACTCCTACTCTAGTGCAACTCTTGTATACTTAGACAATTGTCAACAACTTTAACACTTAGTCATATTTAAGAATACATCCATGAACATGAGAATCAAATAGAACAACAACAAAATAGACAAGAGAAACATAGATATAGTGTGGGTGACACAAATTGTTCCTAACACCCGACTAAGTATTTGTTATTGTGAAACAGTTACAATATGAGCACTATCGGATCGGTTTACAACTTCGGTAAATTCAAACGAATCATCTCACATCATGAAGGCACTCATGCATAGATTCGTCACCAAGACTCTATGTTGCAATCTTCTCCACAACCTCTTGCAGTGCACCTCATACGTGCCCACAACCGCAGACTTTTTGTATCTTCGTTTCCATAGAATACCCTGATTTTGATTATGTCTCACACATGCCTCCAACAAACCAGCGTTTTCAGACTTCCAAAAAACTATCCCAAAATAAGTTCACCCAACTTTGTCCACTCAATCCTCCTCAAGAAAATACAAGTCCTCCCAAGTGGAGTGAATTGACTCCTTGAGGGAGCTCACCCTTCATCTGCCTCAGAACCGCAAATCTCTTCTTGCTCGCCTCCCAAGTTTCCTTCATTGGTTATGTGCCCTCTTGCCTTTATAGGCACCCATCTGTCACATATATTTTCCCATGGGTGATTCGACCTGTCGATTCATCAAGTCATGCCCCTTCGCAAGGTTGGTACGACTCCTCATGTGGGAACGTTCAAGCGTCTTTCCCAATCGACCCATTGAATGCTTCATTTCTTCACCTAGCCAACCCACTGACTCGTCATCTTGGGTGGGAACACCCCTTAGGTGGGTTGAGTCGACTTGCCTAAGTGTGCCCCCCATGCCTTAGTTGATTTTCCTTCGTTGGTGGAGCGCCCATGTCATACCCTCAACCCTTCATCAAACCATTTGTTGTTTGACTTGTGTCGCAAGGAATCTTGGGTGGAGCCACCCTCCAAAAAATCTACAATCTCCAAGTCTTTTCCCAAACTCGTTCCTCCACTGCAACTAAGTCTATTGGAAACCCCAAGTTTCGTGCCAACTGGAAACCCCAAAATTATGTCAAAGTGGAAACCTCAAGTTTCCCTGTGAAGTGGAAACCTCAAGTTTCCCTGTGAAGTGGAAACCCCAAGTTTCTAAAATGCACAACAATCATTTGGAACTTGTGAAACCATCCACACTTCCCTCTATCCAAATTTTTGTGCAAACAAACTATTTGCTATGATGGAAAGATGTCTCCTCCGCAACTCTGTCAGCAATGTCTAAATTGCCACTTCCCTGTTGCGACGATCACTCTTTGTTTCGATGTTGTTTTAACAATGTTGCAACCTCGACCAAAACCTCAAAAATTTCTAAGTGTTGAACTCCTGTGAACTTATTGTTGCACCCATACTTCAACCAAACTCTGTCACATATCTACACAATGCTAGCCTCAAGTTCTTCACTAGTTGGGTAGCTAGTCCAATCATCTCGTCTAGTTCTTGAAATGTGCATCTTCGTGCCCGAAATTAGTATTTTATGTCTGCATCTCTATAAATCCATTCAACTCCAAAGACTAAGGCAAGTGTCCATCCTTGCATCACTCTTGTTGCCATCGTCCGATCTTCGTCGAGGAGATTCTCCAAAATGTCTAAGTGTTTCACTTTGAACCTATTGGCGCATCTATACTATGACTCCCTTCTGAAATTCGGTCCATCCACACAAAAATATTAGACCAAGTCAAGGTCACCCTTCACCTTGTTTCACTATGAAGTCACCCAAAAACAAAGTCTTATGTGGCAACTTGACTCCACTGTCCACCTCATGGCACAGTTAGCCAATATGAATTGTACACTTAGACTATCTTTTCCTCACCACTTTATCACATGTCCATGTTGTTTAAACTACCTCTCTATGCCTTGGAATGGTTAAGCTTCACCCTCAACCATGTTTCCCCAAAGCAAGAGAAACGTCAATGTCCAAGTACTCTCTTCATGTCGTAATCTACCTGTCCACACAGTCCTCCAAACAAAGGCGAGTCCTCAACTAACCTCATTTCGTCAAGTCACCTCAATATAACTCAACATTTGTGATGAGTGTGACCAATGTGCCTACACTCCTTAAATGCCCCAATGAAGTTTCCAAAGCACTCCAGGTAGAATGAGTCACCTCGAGGAACTTCCATGCCTTAGGCATGTTCGAAACAATACTCTTCCAACCTTAACCAACGACCCCCACTAGATCTCTAAGTCATCGCACAATCATTTGCATGTCACCAAGGTGTTCTCTACCTCATCCAATGTCCCATACCAAATTCGAATGAAAACCACCCAAGTCACTTGGTATGTGTTTTTCCCATTCAGGTTGACTACCAATAATTCTTGGTCGACTTCTCTACTGACTCCATCTATCTCCTAAAATAAAACTTCCTTGCACCCGCTACAAGTGTCCAAACTCTAGCACTATCATCGTGATTGTCAAGTCATCGCATGACCCAATGAATCTGGATAAGGAACCAAACACCAGAGCACCTCATCCATCTTCTCAATTTGGTACGAAGAGACTTCACTACCCACTTCACCGTAGCGACTTGTACAACACACCTCATCAAAGAGTTAGGCAGCTTCCCCAAGCCACCTGCACGGTTGCATCCAAACATTCCTAAGTCCACCACAAGAATCGTCCAAGCAGGTCACCCCAAATTATTTCGCGCATTCTCCCAACCAAGTCATCCCAAACTGCTACAAGAATTCTTTGAATCTGCACCACCTGATTCACCCTCAATTCTGTTAGTTTTCACCATGGAAACGGATCACACTTGAAGCACCAAGTCATTTGACTTCCCTTCAAAGAACTCACTACAACACTTAGGAAATGCAAGAACTCGAAACCAACCATACCTTTCCAATGATGTCTTTTTTTGCAACCATGTTCTAAGTCTGTTGTCTTGGACCTTTTCTTTCCCAAGCAACCGACTCTCTGCATGAACTCTCCTCAACCACCATCTGTGGTTCCACAAATCCGCAAGACCTTTGTTGTGATACAAGGTTGATTCCATCCGTCTACTTCATGACTCTGTCTAAGTCCCAAAATTTGCATGCAACTGGCCGAACTCATCTCCAATGTCTTTCCATCTCCGCACCTTGATTGCTTCTGCTTCAAGGAACCATGCACTCACCGCCCGACTGTCAAATCAAACTGTTTCTAACTAATTGTTGTAACTTTTCAAAGAGATACCTTGTCCAAAGGTTGTATTCAACCAATTCATCCAACTACCCAACTCAACTCAACTTCTATTCTCGATGATGAACAGCACTAAGACATCATGATGGAAACATGCCCAACAAACTACCTGATGTGGAGCCTAGCAACGTGCTAGCTCCTCCCTTAACCTTCATCAATGCAATCAGTGGTTGTGACCACCGGCTACGCCAACAGACGCTTCACAACTTCATGTTTGGAATATTTTATCGTGAGTCTCCTTGACTCCTCCAACTCCCAGTATCCAAAATGGATCCTGGCACCTTGCAAGCTCCTACCTTCACATGACCACCGACGATGACCACCGGCTACGCCAACAGGCGCTTGACGACTTCGCATATCGCAAACTTATGTTATGAGTTGCCTCGTGACTCCCGACTCGCAAAACTCTGAAATCATGCTTGAGATATCAAGCGTCCACGATTGGTGGTAAAACTCCTAAAGTAAAACTCTCAGAGTGACATCACTCTTGCGTCACTTGATGATGTGTCATGTGTCGAGAAGTTGCCACGTGTCACTTAGATTCATGATTTCCATATACCTAAAATGAAAAATCATCTTGACATTTGTCCTTGTCTGATTGCACCACGTGTCCTTGCTGACATGGATTGTTGACGTGTTGCCTTGGTTTAAATCCAATGGCCCTCCAATGTTTTCCAGATCCAATGACCCATGATTCTATCGCGACTTCGTGTTTCGTGAGGTTGGAGGACTGCTCACCTCCATTCTTCTGATTTTTGATTTCACGAAACTGCTTTATCGGTCGCCACATGTCCTATGGGTTCAACGACTCAGATCTACTATCTCATGGATTGGGATTTCACGTTTCTTGATTGTGGACGTTGGCTCACCTCTATTCGCCCAATTCCCAATTTCCCGATTTCCACGGGTGCCATATCAACAACTCACGTTCCCCATGATCTAACGGCTCAGATCAAGTCGTGATTTCGCATTTCGTGACTTTGGGAGTCTCCTTACCTCCATTCTCCGGATACCCAAAATGGCGATGGTTCTATATCAACGGCCCACAATCCTTTGTGATCCGATGGCTGTGATCATTTCGCGACTTCGCATATCGCGAGTTCCTACAACTCTCACCTTTGACTTCTCTAGCTCTTGAGTCTGTGAAATGTTGATCTCTCACCACGTGTCCTCTGGATCCAACGACCTAGATCATTTTGTGAGTTCCTCCAACTCTCACCTTTGACTCTTCCATTTTGTGAGTCAGTGAAATTCCAATCGCTTTCCACGTGTCCTCTAGCTCCAACGACTAGGATTCTTTCGCAGCTTTGGAGTGTTGACTGACTCCTGGGATTATCCTCCTTGTAACTCAACTAGATCTAACTGTTGATGGTCCTTCTCACTCCGATCTGACACCTAAGATCTATTCACGTCCTTTATGCGCTCTGATCTGACACCTAATATATATTCACGTCCTCTGCGCGCTCCTCCTATCTAGACTCTGGTCTGATGGCCATCGGGTACTCGGGATTGGTGATCCAACGGCCACTGTCACTCCTCCTCCTGAGCTTACGCATCCTCCCAACTTGGAAGAATTTCTAAGTGTCAAAGGTTCTGCAACCTTTGATCCTTCTACGAGCCTTGATGTAGGGGATCTCATCTATGCGTCTCAGAACGCTATCTCTCATGAGCTTTGGAAAAAGTTTCCCTCTGCCCTGGCGCACACTTGTGCTATGCGTGCAACTCTGCGTTATTCCTCCTGATATTCTCGAGCTTGCTCTTCTGTGTCTTCGTTGTTGTTCTTTCCATGCACACTCTTCATATAAACCTTATGTGTATTTGTTGTTGTTCTTTCTATGCACACTCTGCCTGTAAACCTGCCAACATCATTGTTGTCCTTTCCATCCACATTATTCCTGTAAACCTTCTGTGTCTTTGTTGTTTTTCTTGCTATGCACACTCTTCCTGTAAACCTGCCAACATCGTTGATGTCCTTGCCATAATTGACAAGCACACTCTGCCTGTAAACATGCCAAAAATATCCCCCTTTGGCATTGATGGAAACCCTAAACGGTTGCACTATTCTGCTTAGACCTCCAACTATAGCATTTAGACCAGACCTTTTCTCCCCCTTTGACATCAATGTCAAAGAAAACAAAAAACATTCTCCCCCTAAGTTGTTGCAGTATGTTTCGAAGGTATTAGATATTCAACCAACATAAACTCCCCCTGACAGGAAGGACCCTCTTATTTGAGTTCTGCAGAGTATTTGTATCTAACTCACAATCTTCTCCTTCTGATTCTTGGACCTGTTCATCTTCAGCTTCATCTATGTCCTCTGTAGCAGACTCAATATTTCTCACCTCTCTTATTGGGGCTCCTTCATCAACATTTTCTTGTCATAAATGAATGACTCCCCCTGTCACTCTTCTCTGATATTCTATTATAGAAATTTATTTTTTCTTCTATGATACCTACAATCCAAGACTTTTATGACCATATGCATCACAAGAAAAAACCATTACAAACACTTGCATACATGCTTCCCCTTTTTACAAATGAAGGACATGTGTTAGACTTCCTAGAAGTACTGATTTATTCCTTGTTGTATCCAAGACTGGATTTATCATTTGGTGATCTCTAACTATCCAAGATCTCATCCAGGATCATGGAACTCTTCAAGAACTTGATTTGGGCGTTTGACTTCTCAACCTTCTTTCTAAGATTCACAACTTATGCTTCCAGTTTATGACATGATTCTTCTTCTAATTCTTCTTTTCTTGCATAGGAGGATTCAATATCAACATCATTATATGTCCTTATGCCTTTAGACACCACTTGTCCTGATTTTACATTTTTCACCTTATAATCTTTGGACATGAACACCTCTTCACATTCTCTATCACACATTTGACTTATACTGAGCAAATTATGTTTCAGATCATCTACAAGTAGATCATCCTGAGAATCTTCTTTGCCTTTACTCAGGCTCACCATCCCTTTATCCTTGATTTTACCTGGTTAGTCATTTTCAAAGATCACATTTCATGTTTTTCTTTTACTTAAAGGCCGAACCTTATCTTTTTCTCCAGTCTTGTGCTTGGAACATCCACTGTCTGTATTCCAAGAGTCCTTTTGTTTTTTAGTTGAAAGTACTAGACCACATTTTCCACTATCTTTCTTTTTCCATGTGCTTGCATTTCTAGCTAAGGGTTTTATCTTTGTGTCTGCTTTGTAATTCTTCAGATGGCAGTTTGCAGCTTTGTGGCCGAAGTTATGACAATTATAGCTTTCGAGTTCATTGTTCAATAGGTCAAAGTGATTAGTGCAGCTTTGTCTACCCATTGTTTGTTTATTTCTATGTTGCAAAGATTGTTTATTTCTCGATCTCCTCAGTTGCATGTCTCTAAACTTAATTTGACAATCATCAATCTTATGACCAAAATTAGAGCAATTAAAACAGTAACCATGGAAGAAATTTTGGTACCTGAAGGTTGGCCTTCTTGTTGGCATTTGTTGTTCCATTTTCTGATATCTTTGTTTTTTATCAGGGATCATCTTGTCTTTATTATCTTTTGGTGAAAAAGTACTCACATGGTCTGTTTGTCTGTTGACTTGGAACTTGATCATCTTTACTGGCTCTTTGCTTTCTATCTGTTTGTTGCTTGAACCACTTACATAACCTAAACCAGTCTTCAACAAGGGAGATCTTTGTTTGCTTGGAATGTCATTTAGATCTGCTGAGGCTTTAATGCTTGGAATATTTTGGAGATACAATGCTTTAAACTTCTCCATTTCTTTTCTGATTTTTACTACCCCTTCTTCCAAGGCTTCACATCTTGCCTTTTTTTCTGATAATTGTTGTTTAAAAATGTCTTCTATTTTCTTTGCCTCTTCTAATTCCACTTTTAGCAGGGCAAAGTCTTCATCAGGTTTTTTCCTGTCTTTCTCTAACTGTATCAGCAATTGTTTTTTCTTTCTCTTCTTAAGCTTGAGTCTATTAATCTCTTCCAAATCACTAATCATCTCTCCTTCTAGGTCAACCATAGCTTCTTCATCATTAACATCACTTCCTGTGCATTTATTATCATAATACTCTTTGGCCATAAACATGAAGTCATTTACCTTATATTCACAAGAGGATTCATTATTTGTGTCTTATGAAGAGTCATCATTGTTTACACATAAACTTTTCTTTTTATCAAATCTTTTGGATTTGTACTTCTCTTCACCTTCAAAATTTTGGTCCTTCTTTTTGTGTGGACACTTAGATGCAAAGTGACCTATCTTTCCACACTTAAAACATTTGAATGGAAACTTGCCTTGATACTTTTCTAATCCTTTCTTTATTCTTCTCACAAATTTTTCTTCAATTTCATCAGACTCAGATTCCTCATTCTTATCTTCTTTAAAAGAAGCTTCTCTAGTGTTGGATTATCTTTACCTATCCTCATTTCATATGAAGTCAACATTCCTAGAAGTTGATCAAAAGCCAAATCTTTTAGATCATTAAGTTCTTCTATAGCAGAGACCTTTGGGTTGAATCTATATGGTAGAGATCTCAAAATTTTATGAACTAAAGAGGCTTCCTCAATTTTTTCACCAAGAGCTTTCATTGCGTTTACTAGTTCTTCAACTCTCAAAAAGTACTTTCCAATAGTTTCATATTCTTTCATCTATAGTTTCTCAAACTGTACTCTGTAGGTTTGAATCTTGGCATCCTTTACCTTCTCATTACCTTCATAATTACTAATGAGTTTGTCCCACATGTCTTTGGCAGTTTCTAAGTGCATAACTTTTACAAATTCTTCTTCTACAAGCCCACTCAACTGGATTTACATAGCTAGCTAGTACAATTGGCTTTACATAGCCATTCTCTACCACATACCAGACATATGCACCTAAATCCATTATGTAGGTTCTCATCCTAACTTTCCAAAAGGAAAAGTTTGTTCCATTGAACAAAGGGGCCTTGTTGGTTGAAGATCCTTCACGGCTAGTCATGTTTAAGCTCTTAGGATATACCCTTACATAAAAGGGTTCAGCTCTAATACCAATTGTTGGACAACTGAGAGGGGGGGGATTTTTTACTGTGCTTAAAAAATTATGTCAATTTTAAACTCTTTAAAAAATACTCAATGACGGTCACAATAATGCAGGGAAGTAAGAAATAGAATATTCAACATCAATCACACACATAAAATACACAGAGATAGATATTTCCTGAGGAAACCCATAAAGGGAAAAAAACTCTTCTTCTTTATATGATAAGTAATCTTTCTTTTCTGTATATTATCATTCTTATGAGCACCAACTCATTGTGAGGCTACCACCTCTGCTCTACAAGCTACAACTTGTTGAGAGCACCAACTCCCTGGTTTCTCTAGCACCCACTAGAAGGAAGAACCAACTCCCTAAGTGTTATAGCACCAACTGGATGGAAGCACCAACTTATAGTCACACATGCACCAACCTGTATAACATAGAACAATAGTTCTCCCTTTCACCACCTTGCCACCCTGGTTTTTCTGGCTGCAACCAGATGGAAGCTACAACTCCCTGTGTTCAAGCACCCACTTGAAACTCTGAGGACAACAGTCCTCCCTAGAACCTCCCTACCGCCCTGAAATATAAATATTTGTTATTGAGACTTATTTCAGTGATACAGTGTTTATCAATAGCTTACCAATCTCATCACTTTTGTGTTGCACTGTTATGCTCTGCCTACATCAGTGTCTTCTTGCTCGCATTCTTCTTTGAGCTTTCTGTTCTTCTGCTCTATATCTACACGCACACCTCGGCTTCCTCTTCCTCTCTCAGATATGCATTTATGTTCTATGCACTACGCCTCTTCTGTGAGTTTCAGCTGCCACACATAGCCTACTTTTACCCGCATGAATTGATCTGAAAACAGATCCAGAAGCCTGATAGGGCTTGAAAAATGCTCAAAAATGAAAGTGCTCGGAATGCGACGAAACTTGTACCATTGTGTCTGCCTCGTCTTCTTGATTCCGGCGGTATATTTACTTCGTCAAACGGAGTCC
>JZKD02S1989639.1:308955-326800 GCA_000966675.3 Picea glauca
TGGGGAGGTGTGATCTGAAAACAGATCCAGAAGCCTGATAGGGCTTGAAAAATGCTCAAAAATGAAAGTGCTCGGAATGCGACGAAACCTGTACCATTGCGTCCGTCTCGTCTTCTTGATTCCGGCGATCAAATGGTGATTTCACGTTTAGGGATTTTTGTTGTAGAGCCTAGCGATGTGCTAGCTCCTCCCTTAACCTTCATCAATGTGACCAGTGGTTGTGACCATCGGCTACGCCAACAGACGCTTCACAACTTTGTGTTTCGTGGATTATGTCGTGAGACAGCTTGACTCCTGCAACTCTCGGTATCTGAAATGGAGCCTAGCACCTTGCAAGCTCCTACCTTCACATGACCATCGGCAGTGACCACCAGCTACGCCAACAGGCGCTTCACGACTTTACATATCCGAACTTCTGTTATGAGTTTCCTCGTAACTCCCGACTTGCGAAACTCTGAAATCATGCTTGACAGATCAACGGTCCACGATTGGTGGTAAAAATTCTGAAGTAAAAACTCTCGGATTGACATCACTCTTGCGTCACTTGATGATGTGTCATACATCGAGCAACTGCCATGTATCACTCAGATTCATGATTTCCACGTACCTGAAATGCCAAATCATCTTGACACTTGTCCTTGTATGATTGCACCATGTGTCCTTGCTGACGTGGACTCTTGATGTGTTTCCTTCTTTTAAATCCAACAGCCCTCCAACATTTTCCAGATCCGACGACCCACGATTCTATCACAACTTTGTGTTTCATGAGGTTGGAGGATTGCTCAACTCCCTTCTTCTGATTTTTGATTTCCCGAAACTGCTTTATCGACCGCCATGTGTCCTATGGGTTCAACGGCTCAGATCTACTATCTCGTGGATCGAGATTTCGCATTTCGTGATTGTGGACGTTGGCTCACCTATATTCGTTGGATTCCTAATTTCCCAATTTCCACGGGTGCCATATCAACGGCTCATGTTCCCCATGATCTAACGGCTCAGATCAAGTCACGATTTCGCATTTTGTGACTTTGGGAGTCTCCTTACCTCCATTCTCCCTATACATGAAATGGTGATGGTGCTAGATCAACAGCCCACAATCCTTTGTGATCTGACGACTACGATCATTTTGAGACTTCGCATATCATGAGTTCCTACAACTCTCACCTTTGACTTCTCCAGCTCACGAGTCAGGGAAATGTTGATCTCTCACCACGTGTCTTCTCGATCCAATAACCCAAATCATTTCACGAATTCGCATTTTACGAGTTCCTCCAACTCTCACATTTGACTCTTCCAGTTCGTGAGTCAGCGAAATTCCAATCGCTCGCCATGTGTCCTCTGGCTCCAACAGTCAGGATTCTTTCACAGCTTTGGAGTGTTGACTGACTCCTGGGCTTATCCTCCTTGCATCTCCACTATATCTAACCATTGTTGGTCCTTCGTGCTCCAATCTGACGCCTAAGATCTTTTCACCTCCTCTGCACGCTCCTCCTGTCTGGACTCTGATCTGACGACCATCGAGTATTTGAGATTGGTGATCCAATAGCCACTTTCGCTCCTCCTCCTAAGCTTACGCATCCTTTCGACTTGGAATAATTTCTAAGTGTCAAAGGTTCTATGACCTTTGATCCTTCTGTGAGCCTTGATGTATGGGATCTTGTCTGGGCGTCTCAAAACGCTATCTCTCCTAAGCTTTGGAAAAAATTTCCCTCGCCCTAGCGTACACTTGTGCTATGCATGCAACTCTGCGTTATTCCTCCTGAACTTCTCGAGATTTATCTTATGTGTCTTCGCTGATGTTCTTTCCATGCACACTTTTCCTCTAAACCTTATGTGTCTTTGTTTTTGTTCTTTCTATGCACACTCTACCTATAAACCTGTCAACATTGTTGTTGTCCTTGCCATCCACACTCTTCCTATAAACCTTTTGTGTCTTTGTTGTTGTTCTTGTTATGCACACTCTGTCTGTAAACATGCCAAAACAAATCATTCGTCGTTTGACTTGTGTTGCAAGGCATCTTGGGTGGAGTTGCCCCTTGGCACATCACATGCCCAAGGAACCCCAACTCTCCCATATATGAAGACTTGCATCTCCTAATTCGCATAGAGCATTTTTCCTGCCCAATTTCTTTTGTTTCAGTTTGTGGTGGAAGTGCACATGCCTGAGTTTGGTGTCGCGGGCCTTACAAGAGGAACCAAGAATTATAAAAAACATTAAATCATGTGATGCAAAAGATATAATAATATCACTTGTAAGGAAAATATCTCTCAAAGGACTATAATGTGCAAGATCTTGGTCATGTGCAAGAGAAAAAAATACATTTCTATGCTTCCTTTTAGAGAGAAACAGACATATCACAATCTAAAAAAAATGTTCGTGCACAACACAATAGAAACAGGTACAACCACATATCCCACAATGATCATGCAACTGTCCAAGACGAAAAAATACATTTTGTGGGCTAGAAGTAACATCGTGCACTACTACCAATGAAAACCAGCAAACACTTTCTACCCATACTTCCCTACGAAAGAAAGATGCAAGACGGACCTACATGAAACAAATCAAAGACACTCCTTCCATTCCATGTGCAATTTTTTATCATATGAATTTTGCAAAAAAAAGTCAGTCTTTCATGCCTGATTTGGAAGAAGAATACCTCTACTTGACAGCACATGATAAAACATTTTCCAGTGGCAAAATTTGTCTTCCATGCAAACGGTCGCTTGAAAATGGAAAACTGCCACAATTTGAGAAAATAAGATGTAATACACCACTACCAGATGTAAGTGCACTTATGGAACTTGAAGAGAGACTTGTCTCTATGCAAATTTCATTTGCACAAATCAGGCCCTGGGGCTATAAACGACCCCAAATGGGCTTAACAGGTTCAATTATAAATGTGTTTGTTCAGCTAGATGTTGTGCAAAAATCCTTGCCACAATTCATTAACGATACAATGACAATTGTTGTGGCTCTCAAAAGATGCTTGCGATACAAAAATGTGTATCAGACAGGGAAAGTGTGTGTGCATGTTGTTATGAAAGCATTAAAGGAATTATGTTTCAGGGCCCTGTACAAAGTATAGAACATTTGTATAAATGAGAACTGGAACAGTGTCCTTGGAGAAGAGGATGAAAACTCTGCAGAGACTCTTGAAAATGCTAGTGAATTTGATACAAGTGATGAATCAGAGAATGAAACACCTACTGAGACATTGGTGCATGGATTCGTTGATTCACAGTGCATTCGTGACTTGCAAGACAAGATTGTTGAAATTGCACCTGCTGAGCGGAAACATCCACTTGGAGTATTCAAGGACAGATTCGATGAGGAAATGAACTTTCCAACACTCTTCTATGGAGATCCATGTCCCATTAACATTATAGAATGATTCAATTATCATAAAATAGTTCGATGGGAGTTGCTACATTCAAGCGGTGACTTCTCCTGTCACATAAAAAAATTGTTTTTCAAAACAATGAACATAATAATAAAGCAAGTTTTTTCTTGTATGTGGGTCCGAATAAGAAAAGGCTAGTTACAAGGAAGAAATTTGTTAGCCAAGGATGTCGAGTACAAAGTAAACCTAGAAAAAATTCAGAAATCTGATATTGGATATATAGATTTCAAAAACATTTGCATCTCTCCTAACTATTTGCAACAAAACAAGAAAATTGTTTTTGCAATGATCCGACAATCGAGCCGCCAACATTTTTCATCACATTTACAAGTGCAGAGCATTGTTGGGATCCATTGGTGGCTGTCGTATTTGACTTGCATAAGAACAAGAAACGTAAAAAACAAACTGATACACTAGAAAATAATAACATTGACTACCTCATAAGAAAAAACCCAGTGACATGTATGTTACACATTATTTTCATCATACCTATAACCGTTAATGATGTAAACCTATATGTTTCCTACAGAGGGGTCAATGGCATGAGTTCCTGAAGAAAGAAGGGAGAAGAACTTTTCCTGAGAAAAGAAGTTGCATTCTCCTTTGTAAAAACCCTATTAAAGAGGATGTTCGCAGGTTGCTATATAGGCAAGGTGAGAAAATGTTTGATTTTCGTAGGTTGCACCATAGCTAGGTCGTGAAGGGTTTGTAGGTTTCTATATAGGCAGGGTGCGAAAATGCTCATATGTGGGAAAAATGAGCATCTTCTCGATGCTTCTAGAAGGAGAAACTTCCATGGTGAGGTGGCATCCGAATGGTTTGGATCTTACTCGCTTTCATGATTTAGTGGGATCATCCTAACCTCTTCACCTTATCCTCTTCAACTTATAAAAGGAGAGGAGCTCTCATGGAGAAATTTAGCTTTTGGGATTAGCTTGGATTGGATTGAGCTTTGGAGATTGTTAGCTTGGCTAGATAAGCCACTTTGTCAAGATAGATTGTGAATATTATCAGATCTATGCTCTCAGAATTCTTGGAGTGGAAGTGTGTGGGGAACAAAGGACAATTGGAAGGGACCTTACAACATCAAGGCCATGGTTGTAATCTCTCTTTCACATTTAATATGATACAATAATATGATTATTTCCTATAAAGCTTGTTGTGTTTTATTGTATGATTCCTTGATCACATACATAGGTTTACATTGAGTTTATGCTATTACTATCACTTTGGTTGGTTGTGTTCTTTTGCAGGATCATCATTGTATGAGTGTTGGAATGGAACTAGGATGGAGATGATGAGAGGAAGCGGCGTTTAAACGGTATGTCACCTATCCCTCTTTAGTTAGTAAATTCAATATTTAAAACTTAAGGAAAGCGTCATGTTCTGGTGTGTTTTGTTCTAGATCTAGGTGGATCTAAGGAGATCAGTTAGTGTCTGCACCTACCAATTTATCCAATAACAAAATTGGTGACTCCATAGAATAAATGATTTGAGACAATCGATATGCCATGATAAAACGTTTTTCGGAAAAATATTGGACTACTTTTTTGTGACTAAATTCCAGAATAGGGGGAATGAACATGACCACGCACTCTTGTGGATAGAGGGTGCACCAATCTATGGAGATGAAAACAATTCACAGATCGAGCAATTTGTGGACAAATACATAACATGCAACACAGACTATTTGGATCGAGAACTTGCCAAATTTCATAGATATTATCATACAAGAAGTTGTAGAAAACAAAAAAACTCACATTGCAGATACAACTGTCTCGTGTCGTCAATGAGAGCAACAAGAATCATAGAGCCACTTAATTTAGAGGAAAATTTTGTTGTTGAGAAATCTAAATCTTTGTTCACATTTCTAGAACAAAGAGAGTTTGACGAGTTGATGAGCTTCGATGACTTCTTGACATAGCTAAATCTATCAAAATATGAGTACATCCAAGCCATACAATGTACGCTTAAACAACCAACAATTTTCCTTAAACGAAACCTTTCCCATATTTGGAACAACAGTTTCTCCAAGGACATGCCAGTTATGTGGAATGCAAATACAGATGTGCGGTACGTCCTCAATGCATATGTTGCAACGTCGTACTGTACCTAGTTTATGACAAAGGTTGACAAATCTATGACAAGTGTATTCAGAAGAATACACAAAGAACATGAAAGAATTCATATTGATGTCATACAAATGATACGTACGCTTGGAAATACATTACTTAATCTTCAACAAATGTCTACTCAACAAGCAGTCCACATTTCACTTTCCTTGCCCCTCAATTGTAGTTCAAGAAAATGTGTCTTCATAAACGCATCTCCACTTGAGAAACGCACATTTGTGCTTAAACCATTGTTTTTGCTAGAACAAGAGCATGACAATTCAGAAGACGTACTATATCGTTCTATTATTGATTATTACCTCCAGCTTCCATCTCCTATTAGGCATATCTTCTTAGCAGAATTCGTATCGCATTACAAAACAAATGGTGCGCCCATATCAAAAATAAAAAATAAAAACCCTCTGTGATACGGTTTTTCAAATACAATAAACATTCTGACTATGAAAACTATTGTAGAGAAAAATTGTTGCTATACGTTCTGTTCAATGAAAACGAAGAGACATTAAAACATAACTTCTCTACATGGGAAGTTGCATATGTTGCCTCTGAAACTTTAGTGCAAATCAATGAAGCTAGATTTACTTGCAATGTTAATCCAACATGGGGTGATCTAGAAATTGCAGTTAATGAGCTAGAAAACCCTAACAATCTTGATGAGACATTCACAAATCGAAAAACAACCAAAACTCACTGCGAGTCTTATGACTTGCAAGTGGATTTTCCTCGTCCTCGACCAGGTGGCAGTGAAAAACGTATCAATCTTGGTTTTCAAGTCACAAAACATCATTTTTCTGATTGAAAATAATGAATACCACAGAATAAGACGTATGTTGAATCGAGAACAACAAACAATTCTAAAGGACATTGCACTTAAAAAACGCTTGAACATGGACACTCATGTGCACTTATTCCTTACAAGCGGAGCAGGAACATGCAAGACATTCACATCGAAAGCATTGTTCAAAATACTTATACGAATCTATGATTCAAACAATTCCTCTGATCCTATGAAACCAAAGGGCCTAATAGTTGCATACACAGGAAAAGTTTCATATAATGCAGGTGGAACAAAAGTCCACTCTGCATTTTTAATGCCTTTTAACAAGTCACGGTTTCTTCCACTTAGCAAGGAAATGTTAAATACGTTGTCTAAGCTGTATGACGAACTTCAACTTGTCTTTATAGATGAAGCATATTTGATTGGAAGTCACTTCTTGTATTCCATTGACAACCGAATAAGAAGCATAAAACATGTGCACATGAAATACTTTGGAAACATTGACATGATATTCTGTGGGGATCTTTATCAGGGACAGCCAATCCAAGATTCTTTGATATTTGAACAACCTACGGTTAACATGAAAACAATGGCACATGACTTCTGGAGAGACAATATTAAATGCTTTGAATTGCATACTACAATGCGCCAGACAGATGAAACATTTATTGCAATTATGAATAGAATGCAGACAAATAGCCAAACATATGAATACTTAACATATATCAATTCGAGGTGCTTGCGACCTGCACCAGAAGACCCAACGTTCCCTTACCTGATCTACACAAATAAGGATGTTGCAATGAATAACAGGTACATGCTATCACTCATGCATGGTGATGATATCATCATCAATTCAATTGACCAGGAAGAAGACAACCATGGAAATGTGCCACATCATGAACATACAGCCACTTTACATTTGCAACTTGTCCTGAAATTAGAAATGGTGGTTGAAATATATGCCTCCAACTATGATTCATAGGATGGCTTGGTCAATGGTGCAGATGGAATACTCAAAGGCTATACCAAAACAGAAAAACTTGATGTCCTTTGGATTAAGTTCCATGAACCGCATATAGGCAAGCGACCAGCAAGCAAGT
Organism: Picea glauca; assembly: GCA_000966675.3. Lineage (NCBI taxonomy): Eukaryota > Viridiplantae > Streptophyta > Pinopsida > Pinales > Pinaceae > Picea > Picea glauca. The sequence continues at coordinate 316,373 of JZKD02S1989639.1, forward strand.
TGGCTTATCTATATAATTCAAACACTGCAAGCGATTGGACACCTATTTTGCGAATATCAAAGCCAGTATCGACATCAGTGAAGACAGGTTGAATGAAGATTCGAAAACAGTTTCCAATTAAACTTGCATGTGCACGTACAGTCCACAGATCGCAAGGACTAACACTTGATAATGTTGCATTTCAGCCTGCTAGAATTCGGATACATGGACTTGTATACACAGCACAGTCCCCTGTCAGAAGCATAGAGTCCTTGTATTTACTAAGTCCTCTTACAAAAGATAACTTCAAAGTCAAACAGAAATTTGATATTGAAATGGAACGCCTTAGAACTACCGAAAAATGGCATCTACAGTACAATTACCAATTCATACAAACAAAGTCATTTGTATCAATTCTCTCACTTAACACACGCAGCTTACATGCACACATGGATGATATACTCAATGACAATGATATAATGCAATCTGATATTGTGTGCCTGCAGGAAACATACATGGCATTATGCATGCAAAATAAACAATTTCCAAATCACAATTGTATATCAAGTTACATTACACATGGGGTGATAATATTGGTGAAAAAACATGTACCAATTTTGGACCATATACATTTCAAAGAAAAGAATGTTGAGATGGTGCTTGCAAAAATATTTTTCCATGAAACAGAAATTGCAATAATGAATCTGTATGTTGTTCCCCATGCAACATTCTCCAACATACTAACTGTTATTTCCAATGCATTAGGTCATTTTCATCTGAACGGACCCATTGTGCTTGTAGGAGACTTCAATGTTGACATGTTACAAAATAATGCCAAAACAAAAGAATTGGAAAACTACATGTGCAAATATAATCTCCGTTTTATTTTGAACAACATAAGCCATGTGCAAAACGCACTTATTGACCATGTGTTGTCAAATGTGTCCATTCCTCAATACAACATCTTTATCTTAAACACATATTGGTCTGATCACGATACAATTGGTATTGCACTTGAATTATGAGATATACATCAAACATATTGCAAAGTCATATTTCTATGTTTCAAAACATATTCGTAACGTCCCCGGCCACCAATCCACTTGTTGGGCAACGCTACCACGCGAAAACATTCTCATACTTATATATATAACATGCATATTAAAACTAATAAACAGATTTAATCAAACAATACAATGTAAGCACATGATTACTGCTAATATACATCATCAAGGAAATTAACAATAATGCATATATGCAACAGAATACATGATAACATATAAGCATCACAGGCATGCAAAACATAATATTAAGCACAAAGTGATACTTATCTTTGAAACCATGGTAATTCCAACAACCACGTTTAGACCTTCCATGAACCTCCCAGCCTTAGACGTCATTGTTCATCACGCTTAACAGTGGGACACCCCCTAGCTGGGATTAATCCCCACCCAAGGTAAGGGAATGCTAGACTAGGCTGAGGTTACAAGAAAAATTGCACAGAGAAACCGAAAGGATTCTCCCCAGGAGTCTTCTTACGCCCACTACTAACAGACTCTCATTCCCCACATACATGTTCCACCTGGGAGTATACACCTTCATAAGAAAAGTCCATCGGTGCTTCCCCTCCTTTTCTAGGCCTCGGCAACAAGCCAGATCAGGAATTATCAAAGCTCCATAGCTGGTGTTGGACTCATTATGGGAGAAACCCACTTCCCAAAAATCTCTCTCACCTGGAGAGAGATGCTCACAGGCTTGAAAACCCGCCTCTTCTACCACGGTCTTGACAACTCGATTCTTCAACCAGAATTCAACTCATTTCTTGCAAGGGTGACAGTCACAATAGTAGATGGGCATAGGTCTGAAAATGGCAACGGCCTGACGCTGGACACAGCACGCTCAGGTGATTTCCCCGATGTCGGGTTCCACAAAAGACACAGAACATTTCACCTGTTTTGGTTCTCAGAATTGCATGAGGGTAAAAACAATAGAGGTTCCAAAGCAAGGGCAAACGGTTTTCAGACACAGGATCTGGAAACTGGCAACACAGATGCAACAACGGAGGACCTCCCAGACTCTCACATTTCAGATAGCTCACGACCGAATGGAGGACCAACCCCCTCCACGGCTCAATCTTTGGGTTAAATTGTATGTGTCAGGGCCGACACATGTCACCCATGAGGCTGCATATGCTCCATCATCCTGTGTTCCCTTTTGCACACGTTTCCCCTTCCAAGAACTTAGGATAAAAACATGTTTTGTCACATAGATTTTGGAATAATAATAAATTATTATTCCCAAGGACTTAAGCCCCCAATCTTATCCCCTAGGATCAACACTTAGCCTCTCTTTCCAACCTTTCAGCCCCTTTTCCCTTACCCACTATGTGGAAGCTTAGCCCCCCATCACTCTTTCTTCATGGTCGTTCTGCATGCAACGATTTTTGTATTTTTATTAATGTTCTGCATAATACATATACAAAAGCAGGCATCCTGGCCTGAACACTTAAGCTCTCTGTCCTAATAAATACATAATCTTACCAGCTTATCAATACTTGGCTCACTAGCCTACAAAACATGATTCACAATTCATAAACATGATTACAACAGGGTTCAACCTTGGGGATATTACAATCCCCTCCCCTTATTTTTGCACTATCCTCGATGCAACTTTCACACAGCATCAACAAGATTTTTCAAAATATTCAAAAAGATGTGGGTATTATGCCCGCATAGCATCCTCATGCTCCCATGTCGCGTCCTCAAGACTGTACCAAGTCCACTGGACCTTTACAAGCCCTATGGCTCGATTCTGGAGCTGTTTTCCTTTCCGGTCCAATATGCGCACAGGATGTACTTGCAGGACACCTTCTTGCTCCACCTGAATCACATTCCAATCAATTACATGATTATCATCAGGTATATATTTCTTAAGCACTGAAACATGAAACACATTATGTATACGCATGGATGCAGGTAATGCAAGCATATATGCAACTGGTCCAATCATTTTTAGGATTTCAAATGGCCCACAAAATCTGGCTACCAACTTGGCGCAGTTTCCCAGCCTCAAAGAACTTCTATTGGCTTTTACTTTCAGAAAAACATGATCTCCCACTTTAAACTCTTTGCGGGTTCTGTTTTTATCAGCATAACTTTTCTGCTTGTCTTGGGCAGCTTTCAAATTCTGCTTAATTTTTAGCATCTATTATTCCATTTCCTTGAGAAACTTTGGCCCAACTACTACTCTGTCGGCTGGATTATCCCAGCTTACTGGAGTATTGCACTTTCTGCCATAAAGTTCTTCAAATGGGCTCATCTTCAATGATGCTTGATACCCATTGTTGTAGACGAATTCTACCAAGTGCAGGTAATCTTCCCATTTTGATGGTTTGTCCATCACAAACATCCTTAGCGTGTATTTTATTACTATGTTCACCCTCTCTGTCTGTCCATTAGACTCAGGATGATAAGTTGTACTGAAATTCTGATTCGTTCTGAACCCTTTGAATAACCCTTTCCAAAAATTTGAAGTGAATTTTGGGTCTCTGTCGGACACAATTGTCTTGGGAATCCCGTGCAATTGTGCCACTTCCTTTATAAAGACGTCGGCAACATTCGTTGCCTTGTGAGTAGTCTTTAATGGAATGAAATGGGAAGCTTCCGTAAGCTTCTCCACCGCCACCATAATTGAATCATGTTTTTTTCCTATTATGGGCAATCCTGTGATGAAGTCCATTGTCACCACTTCCCAGTTCCACTCAGGAATGGGTAAAGGTTGTAGTAACCTTGTTGGGTGTCTGTGCTCCGCTTTAACCTTCTGGCACTCCATACATCTGGCGATGTATTCAGCAACCTCCTTCTTCATACCTGGCCAAAAGTAATGGCTCCTGACTGCTGCCACGGTTTTCTGATATCCAAGATGCCCTACATAAGGCACATTATGCATTTCATGAAAAATCATACGTTTCAAGTCCTGGACATTAGGTACATAAATTTTGTTCTTGTACAGAAGTATTCTATCAGTCTATAACTTATAATTTTCCACTTTATGTGGCATCCCACCTTGTTGTAGCTTTTCTACCAGCTCCATGTACTGCAAATCTGCACTTGCAGCTTCCAAAATTATACTCTTTACATCAGTTAGGTACATGCTAATGGTTGTAGCATGTAATTCGTGTACTCTCCTGTTGAGTGCATCGGCCACTTTATTCTCTTTCCCTTTGATATGCTTGATATAAAAATCGTATTTACAGAGAAATTCCAACCACCTACTCTGCCTAGCATTCAAGGTTGGTTGATCAAAAAAATACTTCAGACTGTTGTGGTTTGTTCTCAATTCAAACCTCATTCCCATGAGGTAATGTCTCCATTTCCTCAGAGCGTGAATGATGGCCACTAACTCCAAATAATGAGTTGCGTAGTTCCTTTCTTGCTCTTTCAACTTTATGTATTCATGACAAATTATGAATCCATTCTGACTGAGGACTCCTCCCATTCATTTTTTGCATGCATCTGTGCAAACCACAAAGTCTTCATTTGGATCTGCAATCCTTAGGATTGGAGCACTGGTTAACAGTTGCTTCAATTGCTGAAATCTTTTCTCACAATCTTTTGTCCACTGAAACGTTTTCTCCTTCCTTTGCAAGGAAGTGATAGGGTGAGCTATCCTTGAGAACCGATAAACCTTCTATAATAACTAATTAAACCCATGAAGGATATAACTTCTGTCACGTTCTTTGGCGTTGACCATCCTCTGATGGCCTCAATCTTCTCAGGGTCTACAGCTATCCCATCCTTCAAAATAATATGGGTAATGGATCTGCTCCTAATAAAACGAGCACTTGCTCAACTTGGCATACAGTTGATGCTCTCTTAACACCTGCAACACCATCCTAAGATGTTTTTCATGCTCTTCCTATGACTTGGAATACACCAAAATGTCATCCAGGAAGACTATGATGAACTTGTCCAGATAGTCCCTGAATACATCATTCATCAAGCACATAAAAATAGCAAGTGTGTTTGACAGTCCAAACGGAACCACTATGAACTCGTAATGACCATACCTTGTTCTAAAGGCGGTCTTGTTGATGTATTCATCCTTTATCTTTACCTGGTGATATCCTGACCTGAGATCTATTTTTGAAAATATCTTCTCATCCTTCAACTGATCGAAGAGGTCATCAATCCTCAGCAAAGAATACTTGTTCTTTACAGTCACTTTGTTCAATTGTCTGAAATCAATACACAATCTCAACGTTCCATCTTTCTTCTTCACGAACAGAATCAGGGATCCCCAAGGTGACACAATTGGGCATATATACCCCTTCTTCAAAAGCTCTTCAAGCTGCAATTGTAACTCTTTCAGCTCTGGCGTACTCATTCTGTAAGGAGCTTTCGACACTGGAGCTGCTTCAAGCATCAAATTTACAGAGAAGTCAATATCTCTCTTCGGAGGCAGTCCGGATACCTCCTGAAATACATCTTCAAACTCTTTTAGTACCGCATGGTCTTTGATACCTAACACCTTATCCTTAGGTGTTTCCTCCACATGCGCTGCAAATAATTGACAGCCTTTTCTGTAGCACTTCTTCAGTTGCATTGCTGAGATTTCTCTGATAGCAATAACTATGGGAATTCTTTGGGATATTTTTCGATTCCCTTCCTCATACGGGCAAGTGAATGCCTTATTACGACAGTCCAATATGGAATGTTGTTGGTCCAACCAGTCCATCCCAATTAGACAGTCATAAGACCCTAAAGGAAGAATATTCAATTCAGCCTTTGTGCTCAGTCCATTCATGTCTACTGGACAGGACTTAACCAACTCAGTGACTTTCCTCTTGGTTCATGTAACCAGCTACACTAACCAAGATTTTTCATGTTTGCTTCTCAACAACTGCAAACTTTCCAGCACTCTAGGATCTACATAACTATGGCTAGCCCCTGAATCAATTAAAATAGTAAAGGCATGGTTGTTGATCATACCTTCTACTTTAATCATATGCGATTTAAATTCATCTTGCTTGTTGTCCAGGGCCGCGTATATCCTTGGTATTCTACTGCCCATGTCCTCCACTATTTCAGCTTGCTGAACATTATGGGCAACTCTCACTTTGCCATTTTTGTGGGGACAATCTCTATACTTATGTTTCCCTGATAACCCCAACACTGAATGGGCGTCTGTCTTGGCCTTTGTTCCCCTACTTCATCCATTCTCGGCTCTCTAAACGTTGGTTTTCCTTGAGGATTGTTTCTGAAAAAGGGGGGTTTGTTTCCCTTCTGCCTCTGCTCTTTCTTAAACTTCTTCTTGTCATCCCAAGCCTTCCAAAAGGTAGGCTTTTATCTTTATTGTTCGTATAATCATTTCTCTCTTCTTATCATTTCTTCCATGGTCTCGGGGTCATCATACTAGATCTTGTCCCCAATGGAAGATGGCAGTCCACTCAAATACCTTTGAATCTGTACAGTCTCCTCTTTGATGAATGGAACATACTTCAGCAATTCCAAGAACCTACGTTCATACTCATCAATGGTCATGTTACCTAGCTTGAGTTCAAAGAACTCTTTCATCTTCCTGTCATAATATCTCTTATTCAAGTATTTCTTCTCGAAATACCTCTTGAATTCCTTCCAAGTCATATCTTTCTCTCTAATGTGTTGCACCTGCACAAGTTTATCCCACCACATGGATGCTTTTCCTTTCAGTTGATACATCGCAATTCTTCCTTCTGCATGAGAGGAATAATTCTGTAGTTGGAAATATTTTCTCATGCCAAGCAACCATGTCTCGGCATCTTCCTCCTTCTGATGTTCTCCATCAAACATAGGAGGCTTAATCTTGTTCATCGAGTCCCCCTTCAATTCATTCACTCCAGATCTCTTGTGCTTTCTGGTAGGAGATGGGCTTGAACTATTGTGTGTCCTTCTCTTGGAGTGACCTTGGGAGTGATGATGGTGTCTACCTACACTCCTTGACCTTATTCCCTCAGAAGTCCAATGACTCCCTGTTCTACAGAAGTCACTCTCCTTATCCAACTTCTTTTATATTCTCTCCAAACTTTTTAACATATTTATGTTAAATTCACCTTGTTTTTCCTGAACTTTTCTAAGCTTTTTGTTATCTGCTCGGCGAGTTTGGGCATCCTTTTGCAATCCTTCAATGATATTCTTCATGGTTCATTCCTTATCTATATCTTCACCATGGCCATTGGAGTTTGATCCTTCAAATCCCAAATGAACAACCATTCTTTTTGCTTCATTCTTTGAATTGGAAGCATTATGTGCCTTCCCCATTTCTTTGCCCTCAGTGGCAACTCTAAACGGTTTTGGTACTCGTTAACCTTCTGCAAACACAATGTGCAGACAACTGGAATTTTTCAGGTCATTATTCCTTAACAATTTTCACAGCATTCATAAACAACTTGATTCAAGAAACGTTCAGTTTCCATGAATTTTCTGAGCTCTGCTCGGCTTTGTAGTGCACTCGGGCCTTAGTCCTTTTCTCTCAGTTTCCAAACCCACGTGACCAAGGGCGTGACCAAGCGCTAGGTCTCAAGGTTCTCTAATCAGAACTTCAGGGTTTTGGAATTTCGGTCCTGGAGGCTCTCACCCTCGCTTCCCTCTCCAACTCCCGACTTCCGAAGTTGTCACCAACCAGGGTGGTCACACATGTTTCTCTTAAGAAGGTCCATGTTACTCTAGGAGACGCCATCCGTCCCCACTCCTTTTAATTTTTCCTTTGGGACCCACTGGCATGTGGCACATATCCCATGTGTCCTCGTCCATCCCAGTGACGTCAGCCCGACTCACTACTTTGGCTCATTGGGATTTCGCGATTTCGGGCTTTGGGAGTTTGTGCATCAGCACCTCCCATTCTCCCGATGGTTGAAATTATGAAATACCGACATTTCGAAGCTCCTAATCTGAAGGTCCTGAATTCCCCACGATCTGACGACTCAGATCTCGTCGGGATTTCACATATCGGGATTTCGTGTGTCGCGAGGTTGAAAGACCTCCCACCTTCGTTCTTCCGATCCTTGAAATGTCACAATTCCTCCTAGAAAATTAACAATACAGATCTCTCCTTGATCAATGGTTGTGATCCAATCACTAATTTGCATTTTGCGAATTCTCACGGACTCGCCCTTTGACCATTTCAAGTCATGAGTCAATGAAACGCTGACCTCTCTCCATGCGTCCCTCCCGATGGACGGTTATGATGATGTCAAGGCTCTGTGTATCGTGATTTCCACACTCTTATGCAACTCCAAAGGGTTTTAAACCTTGTGTACGTTCCCTGGATCCAACGGTTGTTGGTCCACATGCTCATATATGATGGCCCAGATCTGATCTCTTCTGCACACTCTCCTAAGTGTCTGGACATGGATTGGACAGTCGAGATATTCTTCGTACAGTTGATCTACGACTACAGTTTTATTCTACCGCTATTCCTCTTGAGCTTTGTGACACGACCAAGTAACTCCTTGGCACTCAGAGACAATATAAGGTTCAAAATTAGTCCTCGAGACATAATTTCCTCTTAAAACCTTAGGTCCAAAGACCACTTATCCGACCCATCTAGGCTCAGCGTTGAAACTATGGCTCTGATACCATATTGTAACGTCTCCGACCACCAATCCACTTGTCGAGCAACGCTACCAGGGGGAAACATTCTCATACTTATATATATAACATGCATATTAAATCTAATTAACAGATTTAATCAAACAATACAGAGTAATCACATGATTACTACTAATATACATCATCAAGGACATTAACAATAACTCATATGCGCAAGAGTATACATGATAACATATAAGCATCACAGGCATGCAAAACATAATATTAAGCACAAACTATTACTTATCTTTGAAACTGTGGCAATTCCACCAACCACGTGCAGACCTTCCACGAACCTCCCAGCCTTAGACCTCACTGCTCATCACGCTCAACAGTGGGTCACCCCTGAGCTGGGACTAAGATCCACCCAAGGTAAGAGAATTCTATACTAGGCTGAGGTTATAGGAAAAACTGCACAGAGCAACCGGAAGGATTCTCCCCAGGAGCCTTCTTACGCCCACTACTAGCAGACTCTCATTCCCCACATGCATGTTCCACCCAAAAGTATACACCTTCACAAGAACAATCCATCGGTGCTTCACCTCCCTCTCTGGGCCTCAAAAACAGGTCGGATCATAAATTCTCAGAGCTTTGTAGCTGGTGTTGGACTCACTCTGGGAGAAAACCACTTCCCAACAAGTTCTCTCATCTAGAGAGAGATGCTCACACACCTGAAAACCTGCCTCTTCTACCACGGGCCTAACAACCCGGTTCTTCAACCAGTCTTCAACTCATTTCCCGCAAGGGTGATAGTTGCAAAAGTAGATGGGCATAGGTCCGAAAATGGAAACGGCTTGATGCTAGACACAACACGCTCAGGCGATTTCCCTGATGTCGAGTTCCACAGAAGACATAGAACAATTCACCCGTTTTGGTTCTCATAATTGCGTGAGGGTAAAAACAACAGAGGTTCCAAAGCAGGAGAAAACAGTTTTCAGACAGAGGATCTAGAAACTGACAACACGGACGCAACAACGAAGGACCTCCCGGACTCTCACGGTTCAGAAAGCTCACGGTCAAATGGAGGACCAACCCCCTCCATGGCTCAATCTTTGGGTTAAATTGTATGTGTCAGGGCCAACACATGTCGCCCATGAGGCGGCATGCGCTCCATCAGCTTGTGTTCCCTTTTGCACATGTTTCCCCTTCCAGGGTCTTAGGATAAAAACATGTTTTTTCACATAGCTTTTGGAATAATAATAAATTATTATTCCCAAGGACTTAAGCCCCCAAGCTTAGCCCCTAGTCTCAACACTTAACCTCTCTTTCCAACCTTTCAACTCCTTTTCCCTTACCCACTCTGTGGAATCTTAGTCCCCCATCACTCTTTCTTTGTGGTCGGTTTACACGCAGCGACTTTTATATTTTTATTAATGTTTTGCATAATACATATACAAAAACACGCATCCTGGCCTTAACACTTAGGCTCTCTGACCTAATAAACACATAAGTCTACCAACTTATCAATACTCAGCTCACCGGCCTACAAAACATGATTTACAATTCATAAACATGATTACAACGGGTTTTATCCTTGGGGATATTACAATATTTGTATAGCTTGTTACAAAAAAAAAAATATATATCCAGTTTCTTAGTTTTCCCTGGTTTGTAAACATACTAGTCTGGTTACCACATAGTGGGTGTTGCACATGAATTATGAAATATACATCAGGCATATTGAAAAATCATATTTCTATGCTTCAAACCATATATGTCTATCTTGTTGCGGAAAATCGAGATATCCAACTTCTTAGTTTCCCCTGGTTTGTAATTGTTTTTGGTCACAATTTTTTTTTGCAAAAAAAAGACAAAAAAAAAA
>JZKD02S1989639.1:326881-341585 GCA_000966675.3 Picea glauca
TATTCCTCTTATTCTATTTTATTTAGTCGATGTACATAGTACTTTCTTTTTCCTTTACATGTCAACTTATGTTCATGTCTGTTTTGTTTTGTGCTTTTGTTCATAGAAACAAACAGGAAAACTAGACACCGCAAAGAACTCCTAACCAAGAATATAGAAGAATCCATGCAAAAGTGTATTTTTCTACCTGTGTTCCATATCCAATAGTTTTTCGTTTACTTTGTTTGTATTTGTTGAACTGGTTTGCAACTCTGTTTTTTTTTTCCTCCTTGGACACTCCATATCTTCCTGTACATTGGCTTGTCTTCATGTCAATTATATTTTTTGTGCTTCTATCTTGAAATAAATAAATTTGTACTCCATTTTTTCTTTTCATGTGTTCTTACGTAACAGTTTGCTTTCATGTCAGTTCTTACCTCCCTTTCTTTTTCCTGTTCTATACTTAGTCATTCCCCCTTTTTTTCTTCCCCTCCATTATCCATTTTTGATTCTATACTTAGTCCCATGTCCATGCTCATGGGTTCTCAGTACGGAGGAGTGGAAGATTACATGTCCATCTATATCTCTACATCACGAGTCCGACCGACCGCCATTCATTTTCATAGTTCGCGAATTTTTTGGCCATCGGTTCCTGCGTAGGAGCTATCGAACTCGCATGCCTCGTGTGCGTTGTATACATCTTACGCCTGAAGCTTCAATGATCTACAGTTCGGCCCGAACTCAAATCTTGCGACTCATTTTTCCCAGCATCTGTTGATATTTTTCCCAGTTCGTCTCAACAGTTAGCCAATTTTATGGCCACGGGTTCCACCCCAATGCATTATCAAACTCCCATGCCCCGTGTTTGCATAACATCTTGCATCCAAAACTCCAATTATCTACAATTCGACCCCGGGCTCCTCTAACTCCCAAACCTCACTCTTTATCGAACTCACAATTTGTATATTCATCTATATCTTGACATCGCGAGTCCGACCGAGTGCTTTCGTTTCCTGAGCCAATTTTATGGCCGCGGGTTCCCAGCTATGCGTTATCGAACTCTCATTCCCCGTATTCCGAGTATACATATTCCATCCAAAACTTGGGTGATCCATGTCTATGCTCGCGGGTTCCCAAGACAGCAAAGTGGCAGATTTCATGTCCATCTATATCTCTACACCACGAGTCTGATCGACCGTCGTTCATTTTCATAGTTCGCGAATTTTATGGCCGCAGGTTCCTGTGTGGGTGCCATCTAACTCTCATGCCCCGTGTGCGCTGTATACATCTTGCACCTGAAACTTCGGTGATCTACAATTCGACCCAGACTCGAAGCTTGCAACTCATTTTTCCCAACCTCTCTTGATATTTCAAAGCATATGTTGATATATTTCCCAGTTCGTCTCAACAGTTAGCCAATTTTATGACTGAGGGTTCCCCCCCAATGCACTATCGAACTCCCATGCCCCGTGTTCAGATAACATCTTGCATCCAAAACTCTAGTTGTCTAGAATTCAACCCCGAACTCCTCCAACTCGCAAGCCTCACTCTTTATCGAACTCACAAATTGTATATCCATCTATATCTTGACATCACGAGTCCGACCGAGCGCTTTCGTTTCCTTAGTCAATTTTATGGCCACGGGTTCTCGAGTATTCGTTATCGAACTCTCATTCCCCGTGTTCCGAATATACATCTTCCATCCGAAACTTGGGTGATCTACAATTCCAGCACAGACTCCCAGGTTCAAAAAAGTACCAAAGCATCTTTAATTCTCGTCCATGCCCACCACGTTCGCCCCTTCCCAATAGACATTAATTATGATTTAACTAGTGACAGTTCACATATGTTCGAAAATATTGGCATTAATAAACGAAAATCTCAAGGTAATCTCCCATTAAAATGCATTTATGGGAGAATATTATGGAATCTGATTAGTTTCCTCTGTCAATCTTGAATTCGCAAAAAAATGATGGTTGTTTTGGTTTTTTTAAGACGTCATCGTAGCAAGAATTCAATATAGTGTTGGCCGCTGTCATATAGAAAGGTGTTCACATGATGTCTCTCTTTAGTATTGTGCACATAATTTTATAACCTTACGGATTTGCATATCTGAGGCTCTGCCTGCATATCAAAATGTTGCTCCACCATTCCAATTTAAACATAGTTTGCATTTGGCCCACAGAGAACAACAATAAAATAAAATAATATGAAACTTGTTTAAGTAAATATCAACAAATTATCTTCTGACTTGAACCTGCTTCTGTCAAAATCCAGGTATATTATACAGATGTCAATGTTTTCCTTGTTTTTCAATAGTTTCTCGATTTCCCTGCCATCTTCGCACACTTTCCCAATGCAAATTGATGACGCTTTTATTAGCTTTGAAAATATTGGCATTAAAAGGAGAAAAGGTCAAGGACATCTGCCATTAAAATACATTGAACCAAGATTTATCGGAGATTGTATTATGGTGTTGCAGCGTCCATTTTAAATACAATAAGGAGAAAATGAAGGTTTTCATCACCTTATGGTTGCAGCTCGACATCATGTCTGTGGAGATACCCTGAATATTTTGGGGCACGAGGACCAACGTTTTCATTGGTCCATAGCGTATGACTACTACTCGTCCACTTCTACCCAGATGAAATTTATCTCGACATATGAAATTGCAACGGCACAATGCGTCCCTAAATTTTTTATTTTTTTTATTTAAGGACTTGGTCACGTGTTGTGTTGAGAACTATATTTTGAAACAACGGATTGTCTAGATAGTCGAGCATTTCCAAATCTCTCTATCGTCTAAAGTATTTCGAAAGATGTTAACACTTCCCGACCCGACGCCTACTTTGAAGGGCGATAATTGCAAGCAGTTCTTAAATAATCATGGCAATGAACTAAACCTCTTGCCGAAGTTATTACAGGACCCATCGCTCGCTCCCCGAGACATGGTCATATTACAAGTTAGTGCATGTAAAAACCTTTTTCGGTAAATTGCATTGATTTTCACGAGGACAACGAGACAAGCAAGTGCAACTGGCATCTCTAAGATGATTCTGTATATTTTATATTTTACGATCAAGCAACAAACCATCTTCCATTGTTGCAAGCTTATTTCCATTCAAAACTCTTCCCAGTTATTGCAATACAGGAGGCAGAAGAAATTATGTATGCCACCTTATTTAATTTTTGTCGTGTCGAATTGCTATCCATTTCCTGGACTATCTATGTGTAAGAAGTTGAACTCTGAAATTGAACCATTAACATTCTCGTGCCAAAAATTATGGAGACACGACACTTGCCAGCTATTTTATAAGGTCTTCAATTATTTTGTTTCATTTTTTTAAGCATTGATATTTGGAAGGTATTTCCCCCGGTTCTTTGGATAGCCGACAATATTCCTAGATAGGAAGGACACAGTAGAATAAATGGAGAACTATAATGTTATAAGGATTCTCGGGTCTAAACAAAATCCTTGCTTCCTTCCATGTCACATATCTGGTACAATGTTTTTTGTTGGAATAGAAAGGGAGTACATCTACTGGTTGCATTTTTTCCATGAAAAAAAGTAAAGGACAATTTAGTATATGCCTTGGAAAGTCCGGGATTTCATGGTCAGGAACCACTTCAACAGTTCTTTCACTTACACTATCCTAAATGGACTATGACCCAGTACCAAAGATTCGCACAAGCAGAACCGAAAAGACTCGGGTGAAAAAAGTGTCCAATCCCCGACTACCACAACGAAGACCACAGCATCTCGTGGCAGTACTCCAACGACTTACCCAAGTAACAAAGTCACACACAGTTCTTCAGGTGGAGGAGGAGATAAGAACCCTCCCTCCGGCAAAATTGAAAGTTGTCACAAGCTTCCCACGGGCAAAAAACGGAGAACAATAATCCAAGAACAAGATGGACCAAGGGGAGAAATCGATATCTACGATCTCTCCCTCGAAAATACGGAACTAGAAATTGACATTGAAAAATCGTTCCCTGGCGAAAATCACCTAGACAGCACTTCTCCTCACAATCCTGGGATGGAAATACTTGGCATAGATACATTGGACGAAGAAGAGTCTTTTTCATTTCAGAGCGTTGTTTTTTACAGCGAATCAAAAAAATTGATTATTGAAAACAGAGATGTAAAGAATAAGAAAGGCACATCTCGTTCAGAGTTCAATCTATGCAACATGCCCCCTTCCCATATATCTATGATGCACCGAGCAACTGGAGATGCTCTAGACAACTCTATTAGCGGCCTTGAAACGGAGAACCTCATGTTAAAGACATGAATCAAATAATTGGAGGCAACTCTAATGCATCTTCCACTGTTTGCTACTCCTTTGGCAATGGTCGGGTCCACCACACTTGCACCAAAGTTAAAAGGATCAGCAAGCCTTCTCACATCGGCCTGAGACTGTGGAAAAAAATATAAACAAAATAATGGAATTAATAACAGAAGCATGGGAGATGTCAAAGAATATGGTCTCTTTTGGAATAAAAGTGCATGTTTTTCATGAGTATCTGCAAGCAAATCTCAAGAATGAGCAAGGTTTTTATCTCGATGCGGTTTTACCATTTGGCTTTGAAGTTACAGATATGACAGAATCCAGAAGAAGACAAGAGGATCTCCCTTCCCTAGATCGAATAGACCAACTAAACGCATGTTGGAAATAAAAGGTAAAGAACGTGATTGGTATTGTTCAAGAATGTAGTCAAACCATATCTAAAAGAGACAAACTATTCAAGAAGCTAACTGAAATAGATCTAGTTGGCAGCACCAATGAAGTCCAGGACCTGAAATTGATATTAAACTCATTGTTTTTAACCAAACAAGCATTTGATGATCAAATTTATATCTATAAAACACTGTCATTTGAAAATTTATATGGCATTGTTGAATATGGTGAAGATGACATGAAAACTTGGCTAGTCGGTTATGCAATTAAAAACAAAAATATTCAAGAAGCATTGCACAACTTGTCTATTGATCTAAGAGACTTGGAAAGTGAACTCTTCAATATAAAAATCTGGCATGAAATGAATGCGGCGCCCATGAGGAGCTACATCGAAGAATGGTTGAAAAAAGTTGTCGACCAGATTACCAATGAAGGTCAAAGACGAGGAAAGCCATAAAAAGACATCAGCAAAGAAATGGCAAGCCATGGCACACCATCATAGTAAGTTGACATTGATTACATTATTTTGTCTTCATCCACTTATTCTAACAAAGCTTTAATCCAAATCTGACAATTTTCTCTTTCTTTTTGCCAGGTTTTGTTGTTTTCCATCGTCGACTTTCTTCTTTCTGCAAACTTCATTCTTGTACATCTTTGGTTCGTAGTCCGCAACAATCCCAATCGGAGTCATTCTGAAAAACGCATTTTTATTTCACAGAATATGTACTGAACTATAGTTTTTTTTTGCAAATTCGAAGACAGTTTTTTTGGGGGAAATATTCTCAAATGTATTTTGTGACGCAGTTTATCTAAATATAAATATTTGGGGTTGTTCTATGTTGATATTCAATACTTGGTGTTGTTATTTGGAATTTGTATTTCTTCGTAAAATTAACTCATTTTGTTGTACATGTTCATGTTCTATATTGTGCATGTATTGCAGCTTTCTATATTTCAAAATATTCTTCGATATACAAAATGTAAAGTCATGTATTTTCTCTTTGTTCCTTGTAGGTTTGAGCAAAAAAAATCTGAGCCCAAAACACCATTCAAATTCGAACATGGTTTACATTTAGACCACAAAATAATCTAGTAAGATACATTAATATGGATACATTTTAATGTAACATAAACAAAATCCCTTTAAACTTGAACTTGACTTTCTCGGGCTCCTGGATTGTCCGCAGGTTGATCGATTAGCGGACTGTCAAATCCTCATTTACATCTATATTTTCACATCATGAACCCGACCGACGATCGTCCCTTTCAACAATTGGCCAAATATCTCACTGTGGAGTCCCAACTTAGCCCTATCGCATTCTTATCCTGCATGTTCTGTTATATACATCTTGCACCCAACACTTCTATCATATACATTTTGCACCCAACACTTATGTGATAAAAGATAAGTATAGAAGACGGAAAAGAAGGGTTAATATATTCACATCTGTGATAGATATCTCATTTGCTCACAAGATCTTTTATGCATGTTTCTGAAGAAGCTATATATTCTTTAATATACAAAATGTAAAGTCATGAATTTTTTTCTTTGTTCCTTGTAGGTTTGAGCAAAAAAATTCGAGCCCAAAACACCATTCAAATTCGAACATGATTTACATTTGGACCACAAATAATCTAGTAAGATACACTAATATGAATACATTTTAAATCAACATAAACAAAATCCCTTTAGACTTGAACCTGACTTTCTCGGACTCATGGATTGTCCACGGGTTGATCGATTAGCGGACTATCAAATCTTCATTTCCATTTATATCTTCACATCAGGAACCAGACCGATGACCGTCCCTTTCAACACTTGGCCAAATATCTCATTGTGGCGTCCCAACTTATCGCTATAGCATTTTTATCCCGCGTGTTCCATTATATACATCTTGCACCCAACACTTCTGTCACATACATTTTGCACCTAACAATTCTGTGATAAAAGATAAGTATGGAGGATGAAAAAGAAGGGTTAATATATTGACATATTTTCTGCATGTTTCTGGAGAAGTTATATACTTATTTCATATACTTGGAAAGAAGTACGATGGTGGCGAGCACAGAAATACTCGTGGAAAGCGGTCGAACGAGCTTCGAAATAGGGTGGCAAGGGTTCTCAACGAGACGTAAAGCCCCAACTGTCAAATTGTATATATCGAAACATTTCAGTGCAAAATGTGTAACACGAAGAAGGTGTTCCTGCCATCGTCAATTCAAATTCATTCTTCTTTCACTAGTGACAACCCAGTGCACAGTGTTGCTTATTCGCATTAACAATCAAATAACGTATTTATAATCTAGTAAGATACATTAATATGGATACATTTTAAATAAACATAAACAAAATCCCTTTAAACTTGAACCTGACTTTCTCGTGCTCCTAGATTGTCCACGGGTTGATCGATTAGCGGACTATCAAATCATCATTTGCATCTATATCTTCACATCGGGAACCCGACCGATGACCGTCCCTTTCAACACTTGGCCAAATATCTCACTGCGGCCTCCCAACTTAGCACTATTGCATTCTTATCCCGCGTGTTCCATTATATACATCTTACACCCAACACTTTCTTCATATACATTTTGCACCCAACAATTCAGTATCAAAAGATAAAAGTAATATATTCACATATGTGATAGATATCTCATTTGCTTGCAAGATCTTTTCTACATGTTTCTGGAGAAGTTATATACTTATTGGAAGGTGGCGGGTACAGAAATATTCGTGGAAAGCAGTCGAATGGGCTTCAAAATAGGGTGGCTAAGGTTCTCGAGGACACGTAAGGCTTTGACTGTCAAATTGTATACATTGGAACATTTCAGTGCAAAATGTGTAACACGAAGAGGGTGTTTCTACCATCCTCAATTCAAATTCATTCTGCATTCACTAGTGACAACTCAATGCACAACTTAGCGCTATCGATTTCTTATGCCCCCCCTGTTCCGTGATATACATGTTGCACACAACACTTCCATGATAAATTTTGCGTCATTTACAATTCAACCCCGATTATAGAACCCGCCTACCCGGGAATCCGTAATCTGAAAAGTGGTTAGGCATCGAATGGCTAGTAGTCGGTCAGAGTCACGGCATAAAAGCACGATGTGAACGGGTGCATCTGCCAACGCGCATTGGGATATTTTCGGTAATATCGCTAAGTAACGAGAAAAAGAGAATAGATTAAAAAAACAAACGGGAATTTCGTTGAGTATAGAAGAGGGAGAAGAAGGTCTGATATATTCAAATCTGCAATTGCTAATCCATTTCCTACCAAAATCTTTTATGTATGTTTCAACTGTGGAAAGCAGTGGGACGGGCTTCAAAATAGAGTGACAAGGGTTCCCGTGAAGACGTAAGGCCCCGCCTGTCAAATTATATATATCAGAACATTTCAGTGCAAAATGTGTAACACGAAGAGGGTATTCATGCCATCTTCAATTCAAATTCATACTGCTTTCACTGATAACAACTCAGTGCACAGGTTCGTTTATTGGCAGTAATGACCAAAAAACGTATTCACCGGCCATTTACGGGAGCTCAACCAACCCCCGAGTTGACGCTATTATAGATCTTGCACCCAAAACTTTTGCCATCTACAGTTCGGCCCTATACATTATGCACCCAAAACTTCAGTGGTCTACAATTTGTCCACATATTGAAACATAGTTTGCATTTCGACCACAAATAATCTATTAAGATACATTAATATAAATACATTGGTGGTATGGGACCTGACTTTTTTTTAACTCGTTGATTGGTCATGTATCGTCACATCATGAGTTCCACTGACCGTAGTTCCTTTCAACACTTAGTCAATTATCTCTCTGTGGGTCGCGACTTAGCGCTATCGAATTTTTATGGCCCCCTGTTCCGTGATATACGTATTCAACAACAATTTACGGGAGTCCGGCCGACCACCGGGTTGGCGCTATTATAAATCTTGCACCGAAAACCACAGTCATCTACAAGTGCGCAATATACATCTTGCACCCATACTATATAATTTGGCGCCACTTCACCCTATCGATTTCTTATGCCCCCTGTTTCGTGATATACATGTTGCACACCACACTTTTGTGATATATATTTTGCACCAAACACTTGTGTCATATACAATTTGACCTCGATTATAGAGCCCACCTATCCAGGCATCCGCGAACTAAAAAGTGGTCAGGCATCGAATGGTTGGCGATCGATCGAAGTCACGATATAAAAGCACGAACGCAAATGTGAACCAGTCCGTCTGTCAATGCACGCATTGGAACATTTTCAGAAAAACGGCTAAGTAACGAGAAAGAGAGAGTTGAGCAGAAAAACAGTCAAACGGGCTTCAAAATAGGGTGACAAGGGTTCCCGAGAAGACATAAGACCCCACCTATCAAATTGTATATATATATTTTGTGTCATATAGATCTTGCACTCAAAACTTCCCTGGTCTACAATTCGTCCACATATTGAAACATGGTTTGCACCTCGCCCACAAAAAATCTATTAAGATACATTAATATAAATACAATTTAAATAAATATATTTAAACTTTAACCTGACTTATTTCGAACTCGTTGATTGGTCCTATATCGTTACATCATGAGCCTCACTGACTGCAGTTTCTTTCAACACCTAGACAAATATCCCTCCGCGAGGTCGCGACTTAGCGCTATCAAATTTTTATGCCCCCTGTTCCGTGATATACGTATTCAACAGCGATTTACGAGAGTCCAACAGATCCTCGGGATGGCACTATTATAAATCTTGCACCAAAACTTTCATCATCTACAAGTGTGCGATATACATCTTGCACCCAAAACTTTCGTACTCTACAATTCGTTGCAACTTCACACTATCGATTTCTTATGCCCCCTGTTTCGTGATATACATGTTGCACACCACACTTCCGTAATATACATTTTGCGAACTTGTGGACTATCTGACTAAAAAATTGCAATTCTATTGTTTGTGTCCTTCAAACAACACTCGGAGTTTCGCGATATACAAATTGACAGACGAAGCATACAACTAAGAACCAACTAAACTCCAAACAGACTGCAAGCAAGATCCCACAAGGTTTCATAGAGCAACACACATCGACCTTTGCATCAAACAATTTGATATACAAAGAAAACATGTCGCAGCATTGGTTTTCTCTTACATTTGGTATATGTTCCCACGAGAAAATAATCGGGGCCATGGGATATATGGAATTTGTTGCCATGCTTCCCATTTTTGGACCAAACAATCTTATGTGCATGCAATCTCAAGTACTAGAGTCCGGCGAACATTCATCTGGGTGTTGAAGAAATAATACAGACACATGAGATATTTTAGTTCCCTGCCAAAGCTTGATATGTTTTTTCATTTCTTGTCTTCTTCTTTTTTCCTTCTTCAGCCGATATGCAATATTGCATTGTCCTCATTTAAGGTAAATTTGGTGTGTCTCTGAAAGTCGTGCAGCATGTAGACACTGCTTGCCTATCCGAAAATCCACGATTTGAAAAGTGGCTAGGCATCAAATGGTTAGCGGTCGGTCGGAGTCACGATATAAAAGCACAAGCGCAAATGTGAACCGGTCCGTCCGCCAACACGCCCATTGTGACATTTTCAGAAAAACGATTAAATAACGAGAAAGAGAGTAGAGAAGAAAAACGGTCGGACAGACTTCAAAATAGGGTGGCAAGGGCTCCCGAGGAGACGTAAGGCCCTGCCTGTCAAATTGTATATTTATTCTGCTTCTACTCGTGACAACTCAACGGTTTGCTTATTGCCATTAACAACCAAAAAAATGTATTCAACAACGATTTACGAGAGCCTGACCGACCCTCGGGTTGGGGATATTATAGATCTTGCACCCAAAACTTGCATCATCTACAGTGCCGCTGTATACATCTTGCACCAAAAGACTTCAGTGGTCTGCAATTTGTCCACATATTGGAACATGGTCTACATTTGGACCACAAATTATCTATTACGATACATTAATATAAATACAATTTAAATAAATATACTTAAACTTGACCTTGACTTTTTTCGAACTTGTTGATTGGTCTTATATCGTCACATCATGAGCCCAACCAACCGCAGTTCCTTTCAACACTTAACCAATTATCTCTCCCCGAGGTCGCGCCTCAACACTCACCAAATTTTATGCAACCATGTTTCGTGATATACATGTTGCACACGACCCTTCCGTGATATACATTTTGCACCAAACACTTCTGTCATTTACAATTCAATGCGTTATTATAGATCTTGCCCCCAAAACTTGCATCATCTACAGTTGCGTTGTATACATCTTACACCAAAAACTTCTGTGATCTACAATTCGTTCACATATTGGAACATTGTCTACATTTGAATCACAAATTATCTATTACAATACATTAATATAAATACAATTTAAATAAATATACTTAAACTTGAACCTAACTTTTTTCGAACTCGTCGATTGGTCCTATATCATCACATCATGGACCCGACCGACCACAGTTCCTTTCAACACTTAGACAATTATCTCTCTGCGGGGTTGCGCCTTAGCGCTAATGAAATTTTATGCCCTATGTTCCGCGATATACATGTTGCACACAACACTTCCATGATATACATTTTGCACCAAACACTTCCATCATTTACAATTCGACCCCATTTTCCACAATTTACCTTGTAACTTGCTTGGCAGAGACTACGCTGCCACGCAGTACTTGTCTTTGTAAGTGATAAGTGTAAGTTCACCTCGTTAGGTTAGTTCGCTTCAATTGAGGCCTGCCCCCTCCATCCTACAACAGAGCTCAATGTCAAGTATCGATATGTGAATGAGAATGGCTACCCATATTTCGACACTTCATACAAAATATCGATATTAGGAGTATGACTGGCCCCCAATGGACAGTAAACACTAATATGTGATCTGTCCGCACCCAGATCTGCAATCCACCCTCGAAGCACTGCAGGAATGAGCCAATTATTCCATAGAGACGATGAAGGATAATTATCAATGTCACTCACTACCCTACAAGAAATCTGATTACTTGTGTGAAGATATCTTCGTACCGGAGCTCTGGAAATTGGTTGATCCGCTTAAGGTCATGCAGGCAAGGGCGAGAAGAGAGATGTGCCATATTCATTACTAAATTTGGATAATTGCTGTAACTCTTCATTAAACAAAGGGCATTGATCACGACCCATCTTAATTCATAAATCGACTGAAAATCTCTCATCATCAACAACATAGTGCCTATAATAACCAAGATCAGCCACATTGTTGGTTTTTCAACATTGTCATTCACTTAAGCCAACTGCCTATTTTTATCTGCACCATCATCATAGGTAGTTTGCTGATTCTATTGATCCGCCAAGCAGTCTTCTATTTTTGTCTAGTGGGCAAAGTTCTGAAATTTAAATTTTTTATGATATAATTATAGTATGCCTGTTGGGATGGATGATTGTGCGTCTTCCATGGTTAATGGTACCGCATCCTATACATTGCCAGCTGTGATTGCTTATGTATTTGGGTAGACGTTTTCTTAGTATGTGTTGAGAGAGACTTTGCATATGAAGTTTGTGTTGTGAGGAGAACATTGCAGATATATTAATTTGTGCTCGTGGAGGGTGGAGGGCTATCACTGTGATGGGAGGGAGTAAAATCCCACAGATTCTAACATTGTATTTACTATTTGGTATCTGTAGACGACGATTTAACTCATTCAAACCAACTTCAGAATCAGTCTCTTACTTACATAAGCTTCCACAAGATCATCGAGTCCATCAAGCAGAATGGGAAGTTGGCCCTGGGTGAGGCTGTCATAATCAAAAAGATGGAGTTGGCCAAACAAAAGTTAACAGGGAGGGTTTACGGACGCCAGATGACGGAGAAATTATTTAAGGATTGGATGGGGTTGGAGTGGATGCCAGTGCTAGGGTATCTCCCAGATCATGTGTTAGTACTTCAGTTTTTCCTTTACCAGAGTTCTGATTTTCAAGCTAGGTTCAAATACTTGGGTTTTTATATAAAGCCAAATGGCTATGGTATAAATGATTGGAAATGAATTATTGCAAAGGCTGAAAAGAGAATAAATTTATGGTGTGGCTATGGTATAAATGATTGGAAATGAATTATCGCAAAGGCTGAAAAGAGAATAAATTTATGGTGTGATAGATGGCTTTTCCAAGGGAGTAGATTGATCCTGATCAAGTCAGTCCTTGAAGCTATTCCGGTGTATTGGCAATCCCTAACCTATTTTCACAAGGGGGTAATGGAGAAAATAAGAAAGACCATCACTTTGGAAGGGCACTGGCTGCCAAGTGGAGGCTCATCTCTAGAGATGGGCCATGGAATCAGGATCTAATTCAAAAGAACATTGGGCCCTCTTTTATTAAGGATTGGATCAAAAGACCAACCAAGAATATACATAATGGGTGATCAAAAGACCAACCAAGAATATACATAATGGGTCCGTAAGGAAGGGCATGGTTTTAGCCTTCCACTTATAGGGAATTGGCTGGTTTGGAAAGTTGGAATTGGGGAAAAGGTTCGGATTGGGGCTGGCCCTTGGTTTGGCAGAGTATAGGGTTATAAGATTTCAGAGAAACCTATACAGACCCTGCAAGGGAAAGATGTTTTCAACGCTGCTCAGGCTCTCTCCTGAAGACAATTTTTTGGCAACAAGAAAGGGAAAAGACAATCTTTTTAGGGCTGGATAATAAGAAGGGGCAGTGGGAGGCTTACATGGACAGATTAAAAGTGAGTCATGTTCGACTCGGGGAGGATGAGGAGTTAGTCTGGTCAAAGAACCTCTCTCTTGGTATCTATAGCACCAGGCTTGGCTATTAAGTGATGTTCATTAATGAGAGGCCTGATGGAATCAAAGGGTGGCGGAAAATTGGAAATCACTTTGGAAGATAACAAAGCATACATCCTTTGGCCATTACAGATCTCCCCACCTGCTCTGTAGATTACAATGATTTATTTTAACTACATAATATTTGGCCTTTACATATCACCCCCACCTGGGCTGTAGAATGCAGCTATATAGCATGGGCAATGATTTATATTTCCTTAATAATATTTAGTCAATGTATGCTATAATGACCAGATTACAAACATACATTATGCATCTCACCCACCTGCGATCTTGAATGCACCTCTAAATGCAACAATTTTCAAGTTCAGCACATTCCACCTCTATGAAACTCATCGAAGATCATAATTTAAAAAAATCCCATTTCTAAAGGTGTCGTATGCCATGCACATACACTAAGTCACCTCAGTTTGTGTTTTTGTTTAAGTGAATATGATATTCAAAAAAATATCACCAGTGCAAAAAAGGATGATAAAATTCACCGTTAAGTGCCCCCTGTGCAATCTTCCAAAATACTTGCATGTCATCTAATTTTAGGACACTGGCATAATCTAGACCTTGGAATAAATTTGTGGCAAAATCTGGCATGTAGCTTCTTGCTATTCAAATTCGCTAAAATTCACTTTCTTAATATACAACTGACTATGAAATTCAAATAAAAAATCGCCAAATTAAAAAAATCACTAATGCAAAAAAACATGATAGAATTCACCATTGTTAAGTTCACCCTGCTGCAATCCTGCAAAACGTTTGTTTGTCACCTAATTTTACAAGACACTGGCATAATCCAGACCTTGACATATATTTGTCGCAAAATCTGGCATATAACAAGATCTACAGTAAATTCTTGCAATTCAAATTCACCAAAACTTACTTTTTCAATAAAACCCAATGAACACTAATCGTGATTATGCGCGTATGCATAGCAGCTATACAGAATTGATTCATGTGAGTTCCCACAATCTGGTTTCCAGATTGAAACTGGTTGTGATGGTTCGTATGCATAGCAGCTATACAGAATGTATTCATGTGAGTTCCCACAATTTGTTTCCAGATTGAAACTGGTTGTGATGGTTCATGTTAGAAAAATGAATTACCATTAATTCATTTGTGGGCAGACTTCAATAGTGACCAAGTCTTTCAATTGTTTATATCCTGCAAAATATCATGCATGGAAAAAGATT
>JZKD02S1989639.1:354040-367412 GCA_000966675.3 Picea glauca
CTCTTGAGCACTCAATGAGCAATAATTTACAAGGAATTGGGAATGGTTTCCTACCAACCTAACTCCATGCTCCTTTGTGGCCTTCCATATCTCTTCTCAAGCTCATATTCTCCTCTTCGTCAACTCCCCTTAATCACTTACGTGTTCAAATGGATGAATGCTCTCAACAATGAGAGTGTTGATGCATAACATGGGAACACATAGAATCAAATGTCTAAAGGAATTAATAGAATCAAATGTTAGCTTTCATATTACTTCAAAAGTGTTTACACTGTGTTTTGGGGTGCTTCATGATATTTGTGGTACATGTTGTATGTTTAATACATGGATGATCTGAGATGGATTGGCACATGGGAGATAGTTTGTTGAAGGATTTGCATAGTGGAAAGATCTTTCCAAGTGATTCTTTAACCTCATGTGGGTGCTTGTTTGGTATTCTTCCCTAGGATGTTGAAGTTATTTTGCTTGCTTGGTGGATCCCCTTCATTGTGGACACATGGAGAGATCCATTGGCTTGGAGAACACCCTACTTGGGAGTAGGAGTGTTGTGCATCTTGGAGGAGGGCATCAAGCCCTAGATGGCATGGGGTAGCTTGGATTCCTTAATGAGGACTTGGAGTTGGCTTGAGTTCACCTAGGTTACAATAATGTTCTTGCAAGGACAACTGACCTAGTGGTGTACATGGCATAGGAAGAACGATGGAGTCTACGTGGGCTTGGGATGGAGAGGCATGGACACATCTTGAGTAGTTGCACCATCTTGGAGTTCATATTGTGTATGACATCACCTTGGAGCATGAAATGTGTACCCTTGGAGTGGAGCGATTATTGTGTAGACCTACATGAGCTTATTATAAGTTACTTGTAAGGGCTTAGGCCCACGTTTTATTGTTGGTCTCCCTTACTTCCCATATATATAGAGGAATGAGTGAGTCCTTTCATTCATCATCATCGTCATTCTCTTATTTTTGTACTTGTCTTCATGGAGTGATTTGATGGGGTTCACGAGGAAACACTGAGAGAAGTTAAACATGGGAGGAGGATATCTTTTTTAGAGATTGCTAATACGAAGAAGAAGATGTTGGAGATGATCATTCACATATCATTTGCTCATCATATATTTAATGCTTATGTAGACATGTGATCTTAAGGAGAAGTTCACACTAGTCTTCTCTATCTTTCTCTCTTGGTCTTCATTTGTGCTTGATCTTGTTGAAATATTATAACTTCGAAGAATTTTCTACCTAAGAGGGAATGTTGAATAATATTATTATATTATATTTATTAGGCCCTATTGTGCCTTTGTGAAAATTTACCCTTTTGTGCCTTGACAATTAAATGTAAATTAAGAGGGAAAAGTGACAGGTCGGCCCAAACCTAATTTTTAGGCTGGCCAGACCACTATTTATAAGGGAGGCCAACGCTTCATTTGTTCACTCACTCATAAGCTATGCAACAAGAGGAAAAAGTGTGCAGGTCTTGGAGGAGAAGTTGTTGCAACTGGAGGTGACGACAAGGAGGGTTCTTGGTCTATGTTTTGGTATCTCTTGGTTAAGCAATATGTTACTCTTTCCTGGTGAAGGAATAGAGGAGGATCTTCTGCTTTGTTTTTTGCTCTATCTATATTGAGGAAGTTTTTGTTGGGTTTTCTTCCAGGATAATTTGTGTGTCTCTATTATTTCTGTGATTGTCTCTCTTTCAGTGATCTTATTTATGCAGACAATGTGCTAAATGATTATAATAATAAAGAAGAACCATGATTGCTAGTTGTATAAGTAAAACATCAACATGGTATCAGAGTAGGCCTGAAAGAGACAAACTCACAGTTTATAAGAAGTGACTAGCCTCAACGCACCCTCTCCAAAATCTTGTTTTCAGTATTGCAGCTGCTGCAGAATTAGGGTCCTTGTTTAAGGAGTACGTTAGGGGAAGTAACCACATCTAGGAGCTCGCCCTAGGAGGGTGCATCTAGTCCCTGGATCAAAATTCCAAAATTTGAAGTTTGAAAAACTAGGGTTTCCTCATAAAACCCTAAGTTGCAGTTGCAATTGAAGTACCAGTTGCAGCTACAGTTGCAGTTGAAGTATCAGTTGCAGTTGTAGTGCCAACATCAACACCAGCTACAGTACCAATTGCAGTGAAAGTTTTTGTGAAGTGATGGGACTGATTTTTATTGTCCTAGTGCGCCTTACCCTAGCAAATCTTCAGCTAAGTTTAAGTTACAAATTGAAGGACTTTTGAAGTTTTAAAGGTTCATTATTGCTTGTCATTGTTGTCGGATGGTGCCACTACATGTCGATACTACCAAAGGTATGTACTTACATATGTTCAAACAATATCATTACTCTAAAGGGAATTTGCAGGAGAAACAATATTTTGTCTAAACAACAATCATAGATCCAGAAGGATCTCAAATCCAACATATTCAAAGGAACAATGCACCCCAGGTTTGATTAATTTGATATGCCTCTATTTGTTATGGCATTATTGTGATATTATGAACATCTAGGTTGTACTTTGATCTATTGAAGTTATGCTATCATACTAATCATTGGTCAAAATTAAAGTCAAAGTATTAGATTGATTAAAGTTGAGATTATAGAGTTTATTCGCTAACCTAGTTTTCTGTCAAGAAAGCATATTATTTTAGTATAGAGGACATGTTGAAGAAAATACTTGTCATCTTGAGTGAAGGAGTCTGAGAAGAAAAGCAACACACTCATTCTTGCGGGCAAAACTCTAGGTTCCAGGTTTGATTGATTAAATTGATGAGATTCAAATTTACACATATCAAGTTTGATAACTCCTAAACACTATAGTTGTGATAGAAATATTTGAATTTTTTATTATTATTGAATACTTAGTAGCATGTGAGCACTATTGAGATAAATGCTTGCTTTAATCATTTACTAGATATAACTAACATCTCCTTTGGGAGAAACTTCTTGTTTTGTTTCTAGGTTACCATGGATGAATGATTGATCACAACACTAGAAGAGTGTTTCTGTCATTCCTTATTATTGTATTTCTTACTTTTTACCCTTGTTTCAGGTAGGTCACAAGTGATAGCTCTGAAGGAGCTACTGTGACAATCGTTCTCACTATTGTTTTTATTATCATTATAAAGAGTATTATTCTTGTTTGTTGTTTCTCCCATGTTACTCTTGTTTCGGGTAGGTCATAGGTGATAACCTTGAGGGAGCTATAATGACAATTGCGGGAGGCAACATATTAGATGAGACATGGAGAAGATTATCCAAGTTGTATACATGACCCTATACATCCATGTACCAAAGAAGAAGAAGAAGCTACTTTTTCTAGATACACAACATCTCATATGCAGACGAAACATGAGGAGCAGAAGGCTACAAAGATAACAAAACAAATCCCTCTAGTGCAGTTGATCACTCTTCAGATCATCATGAAGAATTAGTAGAGACAAAAGGGCCTACCCAAAATCAATGCAGTAAACAGGAAGAGACTAGCATGGTCCCATGACACTTTGCAGGATGTAAAGCCATATAACATTGATGTGTCATATCAGAGGGAGAATGGAGACTCAGAGTGAGAGTCATCTCAGAGAGGATCAAATGGGAAAGAAAAAAAAAGAGGTATTCCAAGACAAATAGATAGATGCCATGAGTTGAGAAGACTAGATCGTAGCTTCAGAGACTTCTAAGAGATGTGAAATCTCCCGGGAAGATTCCCTTGTTTCAGTGATAGAGGAAGAAGCCAATTAGAAGGTCTAGGATATGGATTTTTCTTTGAGACTAGAAGGGAAGTCAGTGGTGACTTCCAAGATTGATCTAACAGATTAAGCATGTTGTATATAACAATATAAAGATGTACAAAGCCTAATTTGTGTCCAGAGCATTCTCCTAGCAAGAGGGAGAAGACTATGACAAGACACTTGCTCTAGTAATCAGAAAAAGTATATATAGAACAAACATGATCCATTAAAAGAATTTGATGCAGTATAAGATTTAGAGGGAGCAAATGAATATGTCATCGTGATGGAGTAGAGGATCTACTCTTAGAGTTCAACAACTACAGTGAGAATGGAGCAATCATTCTTAGTTTCGGAAAAAGTAGTTGCAGGTGCAAAGTCTCGATTCTAGAAGGAACAAGTTGCAAAGAGAATAGGGGACATACTCTCAGGCAGTGAGACAGATAATGCTTTGTAGAAAGCACATAGAACCAACACATGATTATGCAGATTGAGTTGCAACTAAGCAAGTGTACCAGGTTGGTACAATGTGATGTGAAAAAATGTTTTCAAAGTACAGGACAAGAAGACTCATGTCTGCAAATTGAAGCAAGCTCCAAGAGCTTGGTATGGCATGATTGATAGTGTTCTTATGAGCTTGGGCTTTACCAAGAGTAAATTTGATACCAACCTTTACTTCAATATTGAGAATGATGGACCGATTATATTGTTGATATATGTGGATGACTTATTCTTGATAGATGAAGAAAAACTCATCACAGATTGTAAGAAGAAGCTTGTCGTTGAAGGACCTAGGCCCCATGCACTATTTCTTAGGTCTTGAAGTATGGCAGAGCCCAGAAGAGATTTTCCTTAATCAAGGAAAGTATGTTGTGGAAATTCTAAAGAGATCCAATATGATGGACTGTAGAGCCATGTACACTCCTATGGAAATGAATATGAAGTTATTGGTTGATACTTCATAAGAAATAGTTGATGTTACTCTATACAGACAGATGATTGGTTCGTTGATGTATCTGACGAATACCACACCAAATATATGCTTTGTTGTGAACACCTTGAGTCAGTATCGGGTGGAGCCCAGATGTGTTCACCTTGTAGTTGCAAAGCATGTAATGAGATACCTCAAGGGTACGTTGGACTATGGCCTCTATTATACTAGATATTGTGACTTCAGATTGTATGGCTATACTGATTCAAATTGGGCTAGAAGGGCTTCAGACAAAAAAAGCACGTCGGGATGTTTTTTCAGTTTGGGGTCAACCATGACCTCGTGGAAAAACAGGAAGCAATCTAGTATTGCTCTCAATACGACATAAGCAGATTACACTGCAGCATGCTTCGCCAGTTGTGAAGCCATAAGGCTTCGGAAGTTGTTGACAGGTCTATTTTGACCTAGAGATGGATGCTACCGTGATCTTTTGTGATAACCAGAGTTGCATAAAGATGACAAAGAACTTAATGTTCCACGATAAAACAAAGCACATTGAGATCCAGTACCACTACATTCGTGACATGGTACAAAAGGGAGTTGTGAAGCTCTAGTATGTTGGCACAGAGGAGCAGGTAGCAAATGTGTTGACTAAGCCTCTATCTTGTGTGAAGTTTGCGTACTTACGAGACAAGCTTGGTATAGTCTGAAAGGACTTCCCTCGAAAGGGGGACTGACGTTGATGATATTTTGGTATCCTGACCACTAGCAGGGAAACTCGTTAGGATTTATATCCTAGGGGATTGATCACCCCTGGACAGATCACGTAAGACCCGGATGGACAGTCTGTAGGAGTTCCTAGGTATGTATATACTTGTTGTGGTCAATAGTGTGGCAGCTCATTAGGATTTATATCCTAGGGGATTTTATTATCCCTGGACAAATCTCATAAGGTCCAGATGGACAGTCTGTCGGAGTGCCTACAATTGTTGTTGTTGTTATTGTTGATGCTCTTGTCTCATTATGTTTTCATTAATGTTGTGTAACACACCTGCCCCCTTAAATACTCTTTTATAGTAGGGCAAGGCATAATAAATTTTCATTTTTTTTGTTTTCCCTCCAACTATCTCATCTCGATTCATCTCTAGGGTCCTACCACAAGGGGGAAGGTCCAGTCATCAACCTTTCCAACATCTGGCATAATCACCGTCTAACCCATTGGCTGAGGGAAGTTTCCGTGTTCGGGGTTCATGGCCACTTTAACTCACAATCCTCCCAAAACACGAACTCCAATCTCATGGATCGGACGACCGAGGGGAGTCCCATAGGATCCATAGATCCACAGTCCAGGTCACTTCGTGACTTCGACTTTCAGAGGTTTAATCGCACCAACACGCGATTCTCCTGATGTGCGAACTTCGATCTCGTCGATCCGATGGTCAAGGTGGGTCTCGATAGATCCTTGGATCTACGGTCTAGATCACATCACGACTTCGGGTTTCAGAGGTTTAGTTGCACCAACATGCCATTCTCCTGATGTACGAATTCTGACTCATGGTTCGAATGGGTTCAGGGGTTAACTCCCGTGCTCTTTCCCATGGCCAACAACCCTTGGTTTCCTCCGAACGAATCTCATTTGTTCGTCTTTCAGACAAGGAAATATCTTCCCTTCCAAGACCTTCACATTACCATTTTCCTGGGATTTACCCTGAACGGGTTAGGGACTCGCGTCTAGCAACTCACACGACAAGGGGGTCTGGGAGAGATATCATCTTCAGATGGGTAGCCTCAGGTCGACACGATATCTTCTATCTCGACTATGAAACGTCTTGTGCCCCGGAAAGCCTCCGGAGTTAAGTTGGGCATACAGTCTATCAACGAGAAGTGCGAGTTCACAAGGGGATGGAAGCATACGCATAACATAACCATTTCACACATAAGGCGTTTATGAATGCATATATATATATATATGTGTGTGTGTGTGTGTGTGTGTGTATCTAAGACCAAGAAATAAGTCATCATTCTAATTCAACAATTGAAACAGGGGAAAGACTTATCAGAACCAGTCAACGTGAAGCGACTACTGCAAGGGGTGATCATTTCCACCCAACCGTAGGCTCAGTCACTCCAAATGGATTTACCACTAGCCACCCCCGAGCTAGACCACAATGCTCTGCAACACAACCTTTCTTCTTGCTCAACCACAGTAGGGACAGAGGTTACTCTCCTCTTCCCACAAGATCCTGGCGATGGTTTACAGGATACCAAGCAAGGAGGACTAGCCCCATTTATCAGCTTGTATCATAACCTCTTCTTCCATTTCATGTATCCATAACGCTTAGTTTTCAGTTCTTCCTTGAATCCTCGAGATTCACTTCCTGTCTCTGCACTCTTCGCAGGTGCCTTTTTCCTCTACCTGCCACACCTTCCTTTCTCACCTCTTTTAGCAAGATCGCATGTGGCTCAAATTCCTAGTCCGCGATAAGGTTTGGAAGCCTTATGGATGAGTGCTATACCCCATCCCCTCATCAAATCTTGAGGAGGTCTTCCCACCCACCAGCCTGACTGTAATTCATTTATGGGTCAGAGGACGGTTCCGGTCCTGAGCAATTAAATCCAGTAAGCACTGGTTTGGTGAAGGTTAACGCAACCATTCATGGTCCCCTTCACCCTCTCTTCATATAACATTCATGGTCTTTCTAAGTACACCCCCCCCTTCCAATAGTCATGCAACACTTGTCCATTTTCTTAGTAAATAATTTGGTTCTCATTCGTTTACCTTTCAAACAAATGTCCATTGAATCAATATTCACATATTTAAAGTTTTCCATAGCCTCTTGGCTATTTATAGTTATATTTACAAGCTGAGGGAAACAAGGTGTTACAATTTCTTCCCCCTTAAAGGAACATCATCCTTGATGTTCTATATATTAACATGCCCTGTATGTACAGAAGTGAACAAAAATGGATATGCATGTCTCAGGGCATCCTCCATTTCCCATGTGGTCTCTTCTGGGCCAAAGTGTTTCCACTGCACCTTGACCTGTGCAATGGTTTGGTCCCTGAGTGGACTTTCCTTCCTATCTAATATGCATTGAGGTTCTAGCAGGAATTCTCCCTCCAGTTCCACCTGGATCATAGGCCAATCAATTATATGATTAGAATCATGTACACATTTCTTCAACAATGAAACATGGAAAACATTATGTGATTTTACTGTGGGAGGGAGTGCTAGCCTATAGGCTACAGGTCTCACTCTATCTAGAACTTCAAAGGGTCCACAATACCGAGGTGCCAACTTGGGACAAGCTCCCATCCTTAGGGAACTCTTCCTGGGCCTAACCCTGAGATAGATGTGGTCTCTTGTCTTGAATTCTCTGGGGATTCTCTTTCTGTCGGCATAACTTTTCTGTCTATCTTGAGCGATTTTCAGATTTTGCTTTATCTGAATCACTTGTTGTTCCATTTCTTTTAACATGTCAGGTCCAATTGTAATTTTGTTCACGGGATTTCTCCAGTTGACTGGAGTGTTGCATGGCCTACCATAGAGGACTTCGAAAGGGCTCATCTTTAGTGATTCTTGGTAGTCGTTGTTGTAGGCAAATTCCACCGGGGGCAGGTAATATTCCCACTTTTTAGGTTGATGCATTACATGCATCCTTAGCATATCTTCTAAGATTTGGTTCATTCATTCTGTCTGTCCATCGGTTTGAGGATGATAGGCCATGCTAAACAATAATTTGGTCTCCAGACCAACCATCAAGGATTTCCAAAAGTTTGAAGTAAATTTTGTGTTTCTGTCAGACACGATCTCCTTAGGCATACCATGTAGTCTTAATATCTCCCTCATGAATATGTTGGCAATATCTATTGCCTTGCAAGTCGATTTGACAAGAATAAAATGAGCGGACTTGCTCAATTTATCCACCACTACCATGATGGTGTCATTCTGCCTGGCCGATGTTGGTAATCCGATGATGAAATCCATGGAGATGGTCTCCCATTTCCATTCTGGAATTGGTAGAGGTTGCAATAATCTTGATGTGTGTCGGTGTTCTGCTTTAACTTGTTGGCATTCTAGACATTTAGCAAAATACTCAACTATGTCTTTCTTCAATCCAGGCCAATATAATTGTTTCCTGGTGGTCGTGACAATCCCGGATGGTCGGTGTATGGTCTCTTGTGCAATTCTTCCTTTATGAACCTTTTTAAGTCGTCACAACTTGGAATATATAGCCTGTTTCGGTAAGTCAATAGACCTCCATCTAGCATCTGGTAGCCTTCATACTTTAGCCCTACAGGTTCTTGTTCGAGGTACGAGGTCACGGTCTGGAAGAATGTGTCTGTTTCTTGTGCATTCCTGACTCTTTCCCTAACATTCGTCTTGTAGGTGCTCATCATTGCCAGGTGAATTGTTTTCATACTTCTGCTAAGGGCATCGGTTACCCTGTTTTCCTTTCCTTTGATATGTTTGACTTCGAAATCAAACTCGCTAAGGAGGACCATCCACCTAGCTTATCTAGCATTGAGTTTTGGTTGGTCAAACAGGTGCCTCAATCCATAGTGGTCTTTCATAAGTACAAATTTCCTACCCAGGAGGTAATGCTTCCACATTTTCAAAGCGTGCACTATGGCGGCCAACTCTAGATCATGGGTCACATAGTTGACTTCATGCTCATTCAATTTTTGGGATTCATAGCAAACTACGCTTCCTTCTCGCATAAGGACTCCTCCGAGTCCTTCCTTGTAGGCATATGTGCACACGAGGAAGTCATTATCGGGATCGACGATCTTCAGCATGGGAGCATGGGTCAGAAGGTGTTTTAGTGACCTAAACCTTTCTTCACATTCTGGTGTCCAAATGAATTTATCCCCCTTCCTCTGGAGGGCGGTGATTGGACAACCAATCTTGGAAAACCCTTTTATAAATCTCCTATAGTATCCTGCTAAACCCATAAAGGATTTGATATCCAAAACATCCTTTGGGGTAGGCCATTCCATGATGGATATGATATTGTTAGGGTCTATTGCCACCCCTGCTTCAGATATGACATGGCCCAAGTAATGTATTTGCTTTTGGAAAAAGTCACACTTGCTAAATTTGGCATAGAGATGATGCTCTCTTAGCACTTGAAGTACAAGTCTAAGATGTTCTTCATGTTCCTCTCTATTCCTAGAGTAGATTAAGATATCATCAATAAAAACCAATAAAAAATTGTCTTGGAATTTGTTGAGTACATTGTTCATCAAGCACATAAAAGTGGCACGGGCATTGGTTAATCCAAATGGTACTACCACAAATTTGTAGTGACCATATCTTGTCATGAAGGCGATTTTGTGGATGTCTTCATTCTTGATTCAGACTTGATGGTACTCAGATCTCAAGTCAATCTTTGAGAAAATGGAAGCACCCCCCAATTGATCAAACAAATCATCAATTCATGGTAAGGGGTATTTGTTCTTTATGGTTACCTTATTGAGTTGTCTATAATCTATGCACAGTCGGAGTGTACCATATTTCTTCTTCACAAACAGGACTGGTGCTCCCCATGGAGACACGCTGGGCCGGATGTAGCCTTTGTCCATAATTTCGTTTAGTTGTAGTTTGAGCTCAACTAACTCAGGTGTACTCATCCTATAGGGTGTCCTAGATACTGGCACTGCTCCTGGTGCGAGTTCTATTGAGAAGTCAATGTCGCTTATCGGAGGTAGACTCGGTACCTCAATTGGAAACACATCTCTATAGTCTCTTAGTATGGGATGGTCTTCTAGGCTTGGTCTATCATCTTCAACATGTTTCGACACCTGTATTGCATATAGAGGACATCCCTTTCTGCAATACTTTTTCATTTGAAGGGTCGATATTCGTCTCACCGAGACAAGTTTCTAGATCCCTCGGAGTGTTATCCTTCTCCCCTCTTCATTTACACATTCTAGGGTTTTATGATAACAATCCAACTTGGTTTTATATGCAGCTAGCTAGTCCATACCAATCAACAGGTCATACGATCCTAGGGGTAGTATGTTAAGGGTAGCTTGGGTGGGCAATCCATCCACAATGAATTGGCAAGCTGGTATGACCTCCGCTATTTTCCTTTTGGTGCCAATGGCTAATTGTACCAACCATGGCTTAGTATGTCTATGTGGTTGCAATTTACACTTATCAACAGTCCGAGGGGCCACATAACTCAAATTTGAACCAGGGTCAATCAAAATAGATACTAGATGGTTGGTGATCATACCTTCCATCTCCACCACTGAGGCTTGGTGGTCAACTTGTTTATTATCCACGACTACATAAATTTGTGGCATACCCCTGGCCATGTCATTGATGGCGATAGCCTCTTGGACGTTGTAAACCCTCCTACTGTTCTGTTGTCGGTGCATACAGTCCCTTAGTAGATGTTCTTCTCCACAACCCCAACATTTAAAGGGTTCTTTCTTTGGGTTGTCAATCTTTCCCGAGGTTGATCCAAAAGGTTTATTTCTGCTCTGGGAGGGGAAATTCTACTGGTGTACACTTCGGGTAGGAAAGCTCATCCTTGAACCCTTCTTATAGTTTTTAAATCTTGGGGATTTGAACCCCTTTTTCCGAAACCCCGAAATATTCTTTTGCTTCCAGCCCTCGTGAGGTTTCGTTTGAGGCCCAAACTGTTCATAACAATATCTCGCCTTCCAGATAGTGTCTTCTAGGGTCTTTGGCTCATCAAACTCAATTCTGTTCTGGTAGGTCTTAGGTAACCCACTGATGAATCGTTGCACCTTTTCCTTTTCTGCCTTTATGTAGGGTACATACCTCAAATACTCAAGGAATCTGCTGACATATTCCTCTATGGTGAGTTGTTCCAGCTTGAGTTCATAGAACTCTTTAGTCTTCTCATCGAAATAGTTTTCTGACAGACACTTCTTCCTGAAGTGTTTCTCAAACCGTTTCCAGGGTAGGTCCTCTTCATGGATTCCTTTCACATTCTTAAGGTCTTCCCACCAAATGGAAGCCTTTCCATTCAATTTGAAAGTGGCTACTCGAGCCTTCAAGTTTTCGGAGAAATCGTGGACTTTGAAATACTTCTTTAGTCCAAGCAGTTAGGCCTCCGCCTCCTCTCCTTTATTAATCTCACCATCGAAAAAGGGTGGTTTGGCCTTCCTAAATTCTTCGAGATTATGACTTTTGGAATGCTTTCGTTTCTTCCTTTTCCTTTGAGAGTGTGAACTAGTTCTACTACTAGAATATCTCTTTGAGTCACCAGTTTCCTTCCCTGAGGATTTATCTGACGCTTGTCCCCTGTCTCTAGGTTGGACCTTTCTCGAGGTACTCCTCCTAGTGTGGCCATTTAAAGGACCACGTTTATGTATCTCAGGTGGACTTCGACTCCTCTTTGTCTGTCGTCGGTCCACATGACTGGTGTCAGGTCCATGTTTTAGTTGTCTCTGTATGTCAGATAAACTCTGCAGTAAGACTGCATTAATTTATGTTTGCTTCTCTTACTCTTTTATCAATATTTCATTGTCAGCCTTGCAGCTCAGTAATTCGGCCATGAGACTCTTCATAGTCTTAGCTAGGTCCGAAGGGGTCTCCACTGCCCTCCTCTCATCAAACTCTTCGTCTCTATTGTGGGAGCCATCCCCCACTTCATGGAACGTCACCACTCTATATG
Source organism: Picea glauca (assembly GCA_000966675.3). Classification (NCBI taxonomy): domain Eukaryota; kingdom Viridiplantae; phylum Streptophyta; class Pinopsida; order Pinales; family Pinaceae; genus Picea; species Picea glauca. The sequence goes on from JZKD02S1989639.1 coordinate 366,354, forward strand.
ATTGCAATTTCCCGTGGTTGATCGATCACTTGAGTGCAGACAAAACACTTGCTATTAGCTAACATTATAGTTCATAACCAACACATAATCCATATTTCTTAAATACATACACACACGACAATAAGCTGTCATTCTTTTCTATAATAAGGATTTAACCGAACTTTTTAGGAAGGGAGTAGGGTAGGGTGTCCCCCCTTTAATGTGGTTTTTTACGTAGCTCATCCATGAGCCCAAACAGGCCGAGTGTTGTAACCATGCTCTGATACCAATTTGTAACACTCTTGCCCCCTTAAATACTCTTTTATAGTAGGGCGGGGCATAATAAATTTTCGTTTTTTTTTTGTTTTCCTCCAACTATCTCACCTCGAGTCATCTCTAGGGTCCTACCTCGAGGGGGAAGGTCCAGTCATCAACATTTCCAACATATGGCATAATCATCGTCTAACCCATTGGCTGAGGGAAGTTTCAGCGTTCAGGGTTTGTGGCCACTTTAACTCACAATCCTCCCAAAACGCAAACTCCAATCTCATGGATTGGACGATCGAGGGGATTCACGTAGGATCCATAGATCCACGGTTCATGTCACTTTGCAACTTTGGCTTTCAGAGGTTTAATCACACCAACGCGCAATTCTCTTGATGTGCAAACTCCGATCTCGTTGATTCGATAGTCAAGGTGGGTCCTGATAGATCCTTGGATCTACGGTCCAGATCACATCGTGACTTCGGGTTTTAGAGGTTTAGTCACACCAACGCGTGATTCTTCGGATGTGTGAATTCCGACTCATGGTTCGAATGGGTTCAGGGGTTAACTCCCGCGCTCTTTCCCATGGCCAACGGCCACAACAACCCTTGGTTTTTTCCGAACAGATATCATATGTTCGTCTTTCAGACAAGGAAATATCTTCCCTTCCGAGACCTTCGCGTTATCGTTTTCTTGATCTTTACCCTGAACGGGTTAGGGACTTGGGTCTGGCAACTCACACATCAAGGGGGTCTGGGAGAGGTATCCTCTTTAGATGGGTAGCCTCAGGTTGACACAATATCTTCTATCTCGACC
>JZKD02S1989639.1:380882-393204 GCA_000966675.3 Picea glauca
TTATTCAAACTCGTCACTTAGAATTGGTCAACACCTATGAACTCCACTACTGAGGCAATTCTCTACCATATGGTGTAGCTATATTTCTTCTTAAAATCCCTTTACAAACTAGTATTAGAAATTGGAGAAATAATGATCCCTTTACAAACTAGTATCAGAAATTGGAGAAATAATGATGGCATAAAAACAAACACAAATATTCATTCCCAAAGTTCTCAGTGATGTAAATTCTTTGTACCAAATTTGATTATTGATTCCATAGCTTAATGTTTCTGATCACTTGGTTTCTCTAACCTAGTCGGTTACTTTTTGGAAGAACCTCCTCAAAAATTATCTTATAATCATAAGCTAATAAGAGTTGCAAAATACATAGGAAAAAAGTCACCTGATTCAAACCTTGTTAACTTTTTTTTATCATCATACTGATTTTACAGCTATTATTTAGTATTATTTAGTATTAACAGTAACCTTGTATGTGTTTGGATCTTGTATGTGTTTGGATGTGTTTAAAAGAGGGAATTATGACATTGCATTGAAGTCTGCTTCCCTGTATTACTTTGTTTAGGTTGAATTTGTTGAATTTTGATGCTCAGCTCAAACACATGTAGTTTATTTCTATTTTAGCATAAGCTACAGCCATAACAATGCAGCAGTACAATACACTAGTTGCAGTAAACCAAGATCACAAGAAGAATAACCATGCACAAAAGACACCATAATAAGTAACTTTCAATTACGGGACTTTCTAAAGTTACGAGGGAAACTTCTTGGAGAGTTCAAGAGTTTGTTTGCCACTAGCCTTAGAAGACTATTATGCCTTAAAAGAATTTGTCCTCTCGCAAAGAACAATATGACACTTGGAGAAAGATTGTGACTAGAAGTTAACATCCAAATAGAGCCTTGAACTCTAATTGTGAGCTTTATCCACCTAGTAAATGAAGAATACATATCAAGCAACATAAACAACATAGAAATTGAAATTCTTCTTATCACCCTACATGGCTCCAAGTCAAATAGAAGCTTTAGATTTCATATTCATTTGATCACGCTCTATATCATTTTTTCTCTTTATTCATGGGCACAGTTTGATGTGTGTATTGAGACTCTAACATTGTTTAGTGTTTCTTGTAGATTTATACTCTGCTACTATTTGATATGATGGAAACAATGTTGGTCAATAAACTTTACTTCAGTAATCATGCTTTGTTCCATTGCCTACTCAACCTATATTGGTTAGTGGAATCAATTTTACTGAAAAATAAAGGGAAATTTCGCATTCTCAAAATGACAATTGAGGGAAACTAATGGAAATTTTGCATTCTCAAAATGACAAGTGAGGGAAACTATCTTTTCATTAACAAATGAAAGTTACACCTTCCAAACATTTCCATAAAATTCATATGAGAACAACCCAATTTAAATGCACGATTCTTTAATTTCTTCTTAATATTTTTCCTTTGCAAACATTTGTATTTCTTCTGATATTACTAGAGTAAATATTTAATCATTTGTTCTCTTGACATTTTACAGCTATAGATTTGGCACAAGCATGATTTCACAGGATTTGCAAACATCTATTTTGAGGAGTTTGGTGATGAGTGAAGAATTGAATGAATTTCAATGAACACACAAAAAAAATCAGTGGTTGGTTATGGGTTTTACATCTCCCCCCTCAAAGATATTCCTACCTACTAGGCAATTGTAGTGCTGGAAATTCATCAGTAGAGCCATATATTGTTGGCCGGAATGTTTTGCTAGCACAAGCAAAAGTGGTTGAGCTCTATCAACAGAGACACCAAGTCCATCTCAGCTAGTAAACTCCACTAAACATATAAGAACTAGATGACCTGGATAGATAACACCTGTTCTTGATGTTGTGCCTGTGTAGGCACAACCGGGTTATCCCCCAACTTATGAATCTAAAGATGCCATTGCAACTCAAAGGATGCGTGATTTCCAAATTGAATGATATGTTACTGCTATAAATAATACAATCCCAATTAATTCATTGGTGTTTCCTCATGAACTTTGGCATGTTGGTACTGATATCTAAATGCATGCACTACTATAAATAATACAATCCCAATTAATTCATTAGTTTTTCCCCATGAACTTTGGCATGTTGGTACTGATATCCAAATGCATGCATAGCTAATTCTCCTGTTAAAAACATTACCCAAGTTCAAGCCCCAATGGGCATAAGTTGGCTTAGTTTGATGGGATTCAAATGAATCATTAATTCAACTAAAAAACATGAAGAAACATTGGTTGTATTAGGAATGCAGGTTTGTAGATACTCTTTTTTTCGGGGGCTATACCGCTTCCAAGAGGGAAAGAGTTGAGGCTGGTTTTCCTTCATTCAATAAGATAGTCAGAAAAATTAAAGGGATCTTTAAATCCTATTAGCCTCAATCTTTACAACAAATACTAACTTGTTAATCTTCCTATGTCTTAGGATGATCCCAGCATAATAAATTGTTGGACAGATTCTAATTCTGTCTCTATGTAAGCTTGATCAGAATGTCATTTGAAGCTGGTTGTTACTTAGAATAAGCTCCTTAAGACTTCTTAGAGTTCTCAGTGAAGGGGGAATGCTTCCTAAAAAATTCATCAAATGCATTGTTTTTAACAGTCAACTCTTGCATTCCTTCACCCCATGTATGAGGCAATGCCACACTAAGAATATGATTGATGATTTTAGGGATGATGTAGATACTCTTGAGATCAGAGCCAAAGTGGACACGCTAGCTCTCCTTGCTTATGTAGGGAGGGTGAACCTAGTATGTGACTGTCTTTTGGCATCATGATGTATCATTCTTGATTTGCATTTTTATCTTTTAGTAGTGAAATATCAAATGCATTTTTCCCAAAATAAGGGATAGAAAGCTAGGGAGTGTGGCCATACCTAATTTTCTTCCCCTTAAGATTGACCTTTTTTGAATGGATAGCAAGCTCTCCAGGTATAACGACATTACAGTCTTTAGGTCGCTTGTCAACGGTCAGCATGGCCTGTATGCACCAAAACAAGCATAGACTAAGGCAATTGAACAATGCATAACAAAAAATATTAGTTCTAGAAAATTTTGAAGGAGAGAAGCTTATTTCGGGACTATGCTAACAAATAACAGTCTATATAAAAGGAAAGATTACTGTCTAATCTGAAAGATAGTGTGACATACAGTGAATGGAACTGCCCCACACCTCCACTTGGAAACTGGCTGACTCAGGTTTGTGACTGTAGCCATGTAACCATTCAGCGAATGCATGACAAGAAAGAATGCTAATTGACCTAGAGTCTGCAAGAAAAGAGCACCAACTTGTTCAAGGTACACATTACTTTGAAACTCTTGATTAGCTGCCCAGTTTATTAGATGACTATATTATAAACACATTTGAATGGCATGTGTAATTACAATGCTAAACTGCACTTACAAATGCATAGTTACAATCAAAATTTGATGGTAAAGAGCCACGAGATCGATAACCCAAAAAATGACACACATTGTCCAATTTCTTAGCTGTGTAAGTCCCAACCTCTTGCAAAACAGAACACTCATTAAGGTCAGGATATTTTTGCTGGAATATCTCAAGCAACAGTTCTAATAACTATGTTTGAAGTGGCAACCTTTATCCTATGATTAATCTTTGAAGTTTTAATAAGGCATACCTTGCATACAGTATCAAAGACAACATCTCTTTCTACAAATTCATTCTTTAAATCGCCTTCAAGTGTGATAGGAACACCAACAACCTAGAAAGTGGATAAGTAACATAATTTAATGATAGGAATCGAATAAATTAGGACATACACAGTACACGAAAAAAATCATTCAGTTATAGAATACTCCCTTACAGTTGTTTGACATTTTCTAGACTTAAAGTACTCAGCCAGTCGAGTTGCGCCTGTGTTTGTACTGGAACATAATCATAACGGATCTACATGAAAATATGCCCCACTAACCGATTAATATCCTGTTGCTTCCAGTAAAATGATAAGCACTCTACGCTCCTTTCATTATTTTACATAAACCAACATTTGATGTAGTTTCCAACTTCAACAGAGAAAAAAGGTAGAGTATAATGATCTTTATTTTTGGAAGAACAAATAATATTTCATTACTAACAAATAATAATTCATTACTAACAAATAAAAAAGACAAGAAGAATATAACGTCATAGAGCCAAAGAGTAGTCACAAAGATCCTGTGCACTACATAAGCAAGGAGAGCTAGCATATCCACTGTGGCTCTAATCTTAAGAAGATTAGAGTGATTTTTATAAACATTTACATATACTTACAATAACTCATTAACTTTGAATCTAACCCACAGAGAATGCTAGCTCATAAAGGAAAACTGAAATGCACAATATCAAATTCAAGGAGTGTTACAATTATTTTGGGTATATTTGCACCTTTATGAGGATGATGTACATAGATAATGAGAAACTTGTTCCTCATATTCTTTCGGATTACCTTGGGGATTCTGAAGGAAACGTTCAATAGAAAAATACTGCAAGGGAAGCCCATGGGCTTCTCATGTGAGGCCATGATTAGCCATTATTCGTCCTACAAAAGGACCCATCTTGAACCCATGGCTAAAGAATCCAAAGGAAATTAAAATAGGGGACTTAGCTACTATTGACATCTCAATCTTTGTCAATGGCAAGAAATCAATGATGAAATCATCATCGGGAGACATTGAATACATGCAAGCCTCAGCAACAAGAAGGCTCTTTGACATAACATTTCCTCTGAAAATTTCATCCAACCAAGGGCGTACCTTCTGCATCAATGCATCCGGGCCAGGCAACAAGACCCTCTTGTCTGGGTCACATGGGTAACCTCCATGCACTGAGACCTTCAGCAATCTGGGGTATTCTAAAGAGGGTGTCGCATAGAAGTAAGGATCATTGTAGCAGGAAAAGGTGGGGAATGCATTCTGAGGAAAAAAGATCTATAAACCCTCTTGAATTTTCCAACATGCAATGTTGGTATGAAGAGACTGAATGGTAATACAATCCCTAAGATTTCATGAGAAAGTTTTTGATCCCATGCACCAGAATCGTTTCCATTACTAGAAAATGGGGCGAAAAACCTCTGAATCGTTTCCATTACCAAAAAATGGGGGCAAAAAACCTCTGAATCATTGTCATTACCAGAATATTGAGGCGAATGGGAGGATCCGGTTCGAATTTTAAGGGGCGAAAATGGATTTCCATGCTCTTCCCTCACAAATATATGTGGGCTAAGGGTTATATATATATATATATATATTTGAAAATAAATTTGGGGCTATATATAGGTAAACCTAAAAAACCTCTTTATGTAAACAATTCGCCCAACCAAAATTCCAAACCTCTTAATTTCGCCCATCGATGAAATTTCGCCCCTAAAATCACTAGTGGTGTACAGGTTAAGGCAAGTTTCAAAGCTTCAAAGGCTTTGTTGGCAATGTCATCCCATACAAACTGTGACCCTTCTTAAGAAGTCGAGTGAAACCTTTCGTTAGTTCGGCATAAGTGGGAATGAATCGACGTAAAAAGTTTTCCTTCCCTTGCAAACTTTGGAGTTGGCATAAGGTTGAAGGAGGAGGCAAATTGAGAATAGCTTAAACCTTCAAAGGATCCACCCTGATCCCATGTGTAGAAATGATAAAGCCAATAAGTCGTCCAGAATCCACACAAAAATCACATTTGTGTGGATTCAATCGTATGTGATAATATCGACAGTGTAGGAAAATGGCTCGCAAGTGTGTCCGGTGATCTTGGTGATGCATGGAATGCGTCGGTAAATCATCTAGGTAAGGTTGTACAATGTGCTTAATATCATGAAAAGCATAAGACATAGCGCATTGAAAATTTGCACCAACATTCTTGAGACCAAAAGGGAGTTTACGATATGCAAAGGTACCCCAAGGGAAAATAAAAGCAGTCTTATGTTGATCCGCGGGTAAAATATTGATTTGATTATAGGGGAGAATCCATTCATCAAAGATAATATTTCACTCCCGGCACAATCGTCAATTATCTGGTCAACGAAAGGGGTTGGATAATTATCTTTGGGACAAACCTTGTTAATATCCCTATAATCAACACAAACACAGATCGTGCCTTGTTTTTTCATAACCAGAACAAGATTGGACACCTAATCAGTCAAAGCTACTGGGTAGACAAAATCAACTTTAAGAAGTTTTTCAACATCGAGTTTGATCACACCAACTTTTCATGGATGGAATGGGCGAAGTCTTTGTTGAATGGCTTTAGCGTCAGGGTATGTCTTAATTTCATGCACAACAATATCTGGATCAATTCTAGGCATTTCTTTGTAACTCCATGCAAAAACGTCACAAAATTCTTGGAAAAGGGCCTTGTAAGTTCAGATCTCATCAGGAGAACATGAGACACCTATATGAACATTTTCCACTATTCCTGGCTTAATCGAAATATCTAGAGGTATGGTAGGTGAAATATTGCTCAAGTTCCCTTCATACAAAACATCTCGTATTAGTTCAGAAACGGGGGGAAATAGTAATGACTGTAGACGAATTCAAAATCCGTTGGTAACTCTCGATAGTCTTGGGTTCTAGGAAGATAATAGAATGATGATGCCCATCATCCCATGGGGTGTCTTCCATGGACATAATTGTCATGATCATTTCGTCGGTGTGAAATACCACGTGAAACAGATCAGGAGACGTATCTAAGAGAGAATGAGGAGAATGAGTTTCCGATTGAATAGCTTGATAGGATAATTCCACCAGACTTAAAGGCAATTGGTCGCCATAATGAAGACATTCGTCCAAGCTAGGTACTATCCAAGGGTCATAAGACTCAGGGGTTTCGCCAACACTGGTCGAAATCATGTTAATAGAAGCGAAGGAAGGAGGAGGAATATCGGGTGGGGGAATGGGGAAAGTACCCATTAACGATGAATCATTTAAAATACCAACACTGACATTCTCATAACTAGGTGGTGTTTTCACTATGAATGGAACGTTACTAGTGCGTGAATCAAAACTAAAAAAGGTGATCTGATATACTATAACAAATTTACCTTGGTGAGGGAAACATATCACACGGAAAAGAGTAGAAACAACTGTGTGCATAGCATCGATCCAACTACGACCGAGTAAAAGGTTGTAATTGAGAGGTGCATCAAACACCTTAGCCTCAACCGTAAACGCTTTTCCTTCTAACGCAATAGATAACAAAGGAAGAACACCATAAGGTTTAAACCATGTACCATTAAAAGATTTTAACCTATTATGTGACTCGGTAAGGGCAGGAGAGCCAATGGATTTCCAACAAGTGACTGACATGATGCAAGTCGAAACTCCTTCATCAACAACTGTTTGAAAAATATTCTTATTTTCCACAATGATTTGTATTTGAAACGTTAATTGATGAGGGATCCTTGGAATGTGATCTTCCAAGTCAAAGATTATCAAATTCGTATCAGTAGGATCGATTCCACCAATAGCCTTTAACAATGCCTTCCATTGCGTAGGACAACTTTGAAGGACTTCGAGAGCCGACATCGCAGAAGGTGCTTGTGCAAGATCTTCTACAATACTGTAGTTTTGAGTGACACGTGCATGGGGGTTAAATGGCGACTTACGAACGATGCCCTTAGGAGGCGGACAAAGAACTGTATCTAGACTAGGTTGTTTGAGATGAAGAAGACCGTTGGGAGGTGAAGTCGAAGGAGGAGGTTGAACCAATGGAAGAGGTGAATCATCAACTTTCTCTTTAGAAGGAGAATAATCTTTGGTTCGAGTAGCGACTGCAACTTCGTTCTTCTTGGAGTCACCAGTACACATAAGGACATAAGATGTGGTAGAGGGAGAAGGTTGGTCATGAATAACCAACTAGGCCTGCTGTTGAGAAGGAAAATGTTGTGACAAAATGGCGGGTGTAGGAGGTGTCCCAGTCCCTTGCATGAACTTAGTAACCTCAGAATGTCTCAGACAATATTTTGTATAATGATCCTCACCACAGATAATACAAGGATAACGAAGTTTTTGATTTTCTTTATCATCAACAGGCCGAGTCTTGGGTTTATCGGATTGTTGATTATTATTTTTATCCTCTTTATTCTTACCCTTCCCTTTATTTTTATTTTGATTTTTACCGGTAGGTGTAGACTTAACCGTATTGACCTTAGAGGTTTTACCGGGAGAAGGAGTTGGAGGAGTAGCATTTTGTACATTAGCAGTAGTAGATTTGGGATTGGAATGAATGGCTTGTTTGGACTGAGTCTCAGCATGAAAAGTGCCAATCACACCATCAACAACATGAGAAGCTACTGGAGGCGTTGGGGTTGGATTTGTAGACGAGCGAGGTGCATCAAGGATCAAGTCATATAACCTGCACGTTTGTGAATAAACGAGATCCAAGTATTGAGCATGACTAATCGCCTACTCTTCAGTGACGACACCGCCCATGGAAACATCACAAGCAATAGGACCGATGAGTGATTTGGTAAACCACTCAACCAGTAATTGATCAGGAAGGGGAAATTTGATTAATCTTCTTCTCCTCCTCCACTCGTGAATATGATCTTAAATGTGAGTAGAGGAGGATTGCTTAAATGAACTCAAAATTTTGGTTCCTGTCTCATATCGTATCAGTACCTGGTAACGTGTCAAGAAATACATAACTAAGGTGTAAAGTCATTGAAGAGTCCTTGTGGCAATTCGATATACCATTTGGCTGCCGAACTCGTAAGAGTTCAATGGAAAATATGTAATCGAATGGAGTCATCCATCAAGGAGTTGGATAAACACCAAAGATGAAATGTCATGACATGATTGTTTGGGTCTTCTCCCGATCGATTGTCAAACTTAGGCATGTCTGATGGTAATTTGGCAGGTATGATCGACCAATAAGGAGAATGCAAAATAGGATCATTCAAAATCCTAGATAAATCTGGTAAACCCAAAGTAGCTAGAAACGACAACTGTCTATTCACTTGAGGAAACTGGTGATTTTGAGGAGGCAATCCTGTAGGTATACCAGTAGGCCCATAAGCAGTCTATAAATAGTTAGAGGGTCCTGTCAAATTCGGTTGTGGAGGGTTTTGAGTCAAGTAGCCAACATGTTTTGGTTGATTGGGTATACTACATTGGAAAGGAACATTAGACTGAAAATCCCAACCCAGGTAGGATTTACAGAGCCTGGATATGGTTGCCCGAGAGTAGGGGGTACAAAATAATTTAATTGAGGAGGTTTTCCCCCAGGAGGTTGTTGATTGCCTTGGAAAGGGAAATTCCAAGGTTGAGTTTGCAATCTAGGTATATACTGCCCGTAAACTGGGTTATGACCCCCAACTTGGGGTTTCCCCCCAACTTGAGGTTGACCTCCAACATGAAGTTGAAAACCAGAAGTGACATAATGACTTGTGCCTCCAAGTTGATTGGAGCTACTTGGGCTAGGACGATTAGATCCTCCAAGTGGAGGAGGAATGATAGGCCCTCCAGATAGAACCTGGGTAGGCCTGGGAATAAAACCACTAGCAACATTATACCCAGGTGGAACAAAAAGATTAGGCCCTCCGAATGGACTATGGGAAGGATTAGAAATAGAACTATGAAGAGCATTATACCCAGGTGGAAGTGATGGAATTGATCTAGGAGGAAGTGGCATTCCAATAGGAGCTTGAGTTATGACTGCACTTCCAGCAAAAACATGTGTAACTTGTGGGACCGCAGTAGAGCTAGTGAGCTGGAGGGGAAGGATTGTATGAGTACCAACCAACAATGAGTCTGAAACTGTAAAAACATTACTTGTCGTGCCAGTAAAATGATCTAAAGGTATTGTATAAGCAGTGGCAGTCATGGATGTTTGTGATGACATAGGTTGATTTGGGCTCATTCCTAGTTTATCAAAAATATCGTGTCCCGAGGAGGTCCTCCAAAAAGAACGAACGGGGACTGAGCTAGGATTAAAAATTCCAGCAGTATGAACCAGAGTTCTAAATGATTCACTCTGAAAGGGTGGATCATCCACACCAGACTCTGCGTAAGGTCCAGTAGGTATTCTAGTATAGTCTTCAGCAACAACCTCTCCCAAAGAGTTTATTCAGAGCAAAATTGGATCTTGTATAACACTCAATAACATATTAACAAGAAGTGTTGGTTCTACCAATGGTGTAGAACTTCCTATCTCAGAGGACGCGTCATTATTGATTTCTCCTTCAAGAAAAGGAACCTCTGGTGAATTACGAAGAAAAGGAGCATATTCTTCTGACTCTTCTGGAGGTAACCCTTGCATCCTACGTGAACAACGAGGGCCGATGTTGGATGCACCGAATTAAGAATGAAAGAAATCTACGGCCAACTAGAGAAACAAAAAACACTCCACTATTAAAATAAAGATATCAAGCACGCAAACAAATCTTCTTATTTCTAAATCACTAGTTGGTGATGAAATCCAACGTCGCAAGATCAAGACAAGAAGGGGCTAGGATAAAGTGGGTGGAAAAGTTACGTTGACGACCTGCTTAATGTACTTACACCTTGGTGCAAGCTCCCACACATAATTGTGGGTATACCCTCTAAGGAGCTCGAGTGAGTTTGGCCAACGTCGATTCCAGGTACCGTGAAGACTTGCCCCTACACAATCACCTCGTGTAAATACTCTAAAGAGATAGGCTACTAAGGTTACCAATTACGACAATGATTCCTGGGGAAGCAGTCTACAGTCCGATCCACAATCAAGGGTAGGGTATCTAAGCCCGAAATCGCCTTGAGAAGGCCCACACAGGATTTTCATCTCAAGTGACCCCCAATAATATGCACAATCTCTACACTAAGACCAACAAAGCAGGGTGAGTAACTCTGCCGACCCTAATGAGACCTCATGATTGACCCTTGCGTTAGAAGGGCTTCCTAGGACAAAATGTAGCAAGTGGATTTAACTCTCCCTATCACAAGATACTATTGTGTGTTTTGATGCTTTGGAGAGTGTGCCTCACAACCTATTCCAAAGCGCTATCCTTAGCTAATGCTGGTGTATAAAAGTTCTAGAAAATAAAAGTTGCTAGATTGATTTTAAAATTACGCTGAATTTTAATGGTTGTTGCTTACTCAAAAAGGAAGCAGAGATGAAATTGATGAAGTATTTGACCTTGACCCATCAAAATGCAAAGAGAGATGATATGCAATCTTTTCATTCAATGAACTCTAATTACATAAGGGAGAAGGTTTATTTTTCTAGAATACAACAAGTTACAAAACACAATTTCTTCAATCTTTGAATGATATTGATGCCAAACAATCAAAACTACTAAATTTTCCAATTTTCTCTTTTCCAAATATTTGAATGCGAAAAATTCTTGTAAAGACTACTAATAGAAGAACAAGCTTCAATCCTTTTCTTTTCAAATAAAAACATAGATCTAATTCAAAAAGAAAGAGTTGTCCAAGAAGATGAATGCACTCACAACACTATTTGCAAACTAAACTCATAATGCAACCAAAAATGAAAAGTAAGAAAAACTTATTTGTCTAATGTAATAAAAAATCGTTTTCCAATCAACAACAATCCAAAACTCACAAAAGATCAATAACAACTTATCTAGCAAGCACTCAGGGACGAAGCCTTGAGATTATACCCTTGCAATAAGAAGTGAAATATAAAAATATGAAGCTTATGAAAAAGACTCTCAATCGCTTGAGAAATAATCAAATTCATGCTAAAATATGCAAACCAAGTTGCAAATAATCATTCCCCAAGACTAAAAATTCACCCCAAGAAACAAATGACAAGTCTAGGCAAGTAGAAAAAATTGACTGTCTCTCCAAAAAATTTCTACATGAATCGCCTCAGTTTACAGAAGAGCACAGTGCGACGATCAAGGATTGTCTCGGGCAATAGGCAAAACACAGTACGACATCTTCGCTCTGGTTTTCACAAGCAGGGTGCGACGATGACTGAAAATAAGGAAAAATTGAAAGAGGAAAGAGTTTCTCAATGAACTTTTAGGACTAGGGAGTCAATATAGATCACCCAAAGACTCAGAGAATGAAATTGACCAAAAGCAGGCAAGCTAAAATAAAAAATGAAGCAAAGACCAAAAGAGGACATTCCCCAGTATGGTCGCCAATTTTTTTATTGGAAAAATTGGTAAGTGCAGACACAAACTAATCTCCCTAACTTCAACAAGAAGCTAGAACAAAACAGAGCAGAATACAAGCTTCTCCTTAGATTTCATAGTAATGTAAACTAGTTCAAAGAGGGACAAATGACATACCATTTAAACGTCGTTTGATCCTCGCTAGTGTCGTCCTTGATCCATCTTTGGATTTGTGGTATGTTGAAC
>JZKD02S1989639.1:397255-428296 GCA_000966675.3 Picea glauca
GGTATGTGTCATGTTTGATCATTATAACTTTCTTATATATGCATCAGGTTCCTTACATTTCTGACGACTGCTTGGATATTACACTAACCCACTTGACCATTGTTGGGGGGATTAAAGGGGTGCCCTAGCAAGCTTGTGTCCATGGGTTTTGGTTAGCCACCAGGGGGGATTTGAAGAGCCATTGTCCGCTCCCGCCATACAATCATTTTACATCTTATCTCCCATACATCCATCCCATTCCCCTAGTCCGGGCATTAGGATGATCTTTGAGGGATTACACTTTGTCTTGTGGGAAGAAGGGGCTAAAGGCCCAGGGGGTAAAAGTAGCTGGTAAAAGATAAAAGCCATAGGGAATAAAACCTAGAGATGCCTCGCCCAGGGATCCCTGAGAAGGCAATAAAGGCCTCTCGTTAAGAAACAAAGGGGACCCAAAGAAAAATAATAAAACAAGACCTAACCAAGATGATGGGAGGTCTCATCGCGAGCTGGCCCATTATGTTCATAGGTATCTAGCGGTATGACATTGCCATTATCTGGTTATCACGCTAGGGCAATGACCTTTGGTTGCATGGCCAAGGGAAATGGGGTCTCATCACGAGCCAACCTTATCATTTCTGCGAAAATACTAGTGAGTAACACTGTCAGCTCTGGTCACCATGCCAAGGCAGTGTCCTCTGGTCACACCTTGAAGTAAAAAAGAAAGAAAAGGTAATAAATAAGGAAAGGATAAAGGCAATAAGGGGCTTGGAAAAAAACTACATTGATGACATGTACAACTCACCTCCTACAAAGGCACCCACAGACAACACCTTCCCCTGGTCTTCACTATGACTGGACGTCCTTAAACCATATCACTTCATGTTACATGGCTTGAATAATCTTCTTTGGAAACTCTCTTCTTCTTGTGGATGCTGACCCAATAGGTTATTTTGTCTCTTTCTTCAACTTTGTATAGTAGGTCAGTGTAATGTCTTTGATCTATTAGATGATATGCTAGGGGTTTTATGCATGTATTTGATAAATTCAATGATGAAATATGATTGACATTGATATGATCCCAAGGACTTATGAGCCCATGGAGGGCGAAGCTTTTGATGTGAAGGACCATACCCGATGGACAGGTACCAGTGGACCAGTACACATGGGGATATGATTAGCTCGGACCTCCATGGGGCTGAAGAGCCCATCAAATGGTTGCTGGGATGGCAGAGACATGACAATGTTATGATGAGATTTTGCACATGAAGAAAGAAGGACGTTCCACCCAGGACACTTTGGCTGAGCCCGGCCTAGGGGGGATCACCCATTTCAGATGGAACGTTTGCCCCTTGATGGACAGGACGTCAGCTAGAAAAGCTGGACGTTATCTTGAGCGTGTGGCAGTGTGTTGAGATTATTGGCACAGATTGGAAGAGCCCTAGAAGGGCTAACGTCTGACTTCTGGATGCTGGATATGCCCAAAAAGGGCCAACGTCTCGCTCAGAAGAGCTTGACGTCCCACCTTTTGCTCATTTTATGTCATTTATCTAGCATTTAATGTAAAAACAATGTAAATTTTATAGTCATCCTTGTCGGTTGTTTTAATGACCTATTTTGTAATTAAAAGGTCATTGATTGATATATATTGAGGATGTTTTTCCCTCATTTGAACAGAAGACAAATCACTCTCTTGTGAGATACTATCTTTTGCGCCCTAGCTTGGTGTTCTTGGTGTTTTAAGTGAGGCACAACTCTTCTTAGAGGGTTTCTCTTCACTTATATGGTGTTTCTCTCAAGGAAGGTTTACAACTAGGGTTTGATTATGTTTTCTTCATGACATGTAAGTGAATTTTTCATGCAAAACTTCTTAAGTGAATGGTTGTAGGCTTAATTTCTTACATTTGCTATTATATTGTTGAATCTTGAAACCCTAGGTAGCAAGCACACAAGTAGGTCATTGCTATATGTCCCCTTGTTTGAGAAATAGTTTTAACCATTGAAGAAGGAAGATATAGCCTAGTTGCTGCTACACTTTTTCTCCCTTTTTTTGAGCTAGCGTTGAAGTTATAGGTTGAAAAGAGGAGACGTCCTAGGCCTAGTTAGACTACACCTAGGGTTTTCTCCTCCTAGGGTTTGAAGGCCTTGCCTGTGCAACACCTTTTCCCTTAAATTTGTTCTTTGAAGCTAGCTGTTTTGCCAAGAGATTTTAGAGAAGGAGGAAGGAGCACGAGGCCTTGCTTAAGCAACACCAGAGTGAGCCTCCTTCCCCTAGGGTTTTGATTCTAGGGTCCTGTCATTGTAGCACCTTGGAACCCTACCTTCTAGTCTCTAAGTTTAAGTCCTCCTGAGACCTTTTGACTCCATTTACCCTAAGGCAGTGGTAATATCTCCAACGTTGAGCTTGTAGTGTACAAAATCATCTTTCAAACTTTAAATCTTTGAAACCCTAACTAACCCTAACGCTACTAACCTAGGTTGATGTTATACCTGACGCAACAACCCTTTTGACCATTAAATAAGCAATCAAATTGATGATGTCAAGCATTTATTGAACAATTATTGATTGAAAGTACTGTTGGCCTGGTCATTTTTGTAGACATTGATGAATTGGTGATCTTACATAGGCTATTTAGCAGAACGTTGACTTCATCTTGTCTATTACATTGCTTTATTAATTGAAATCAGATAGTCAAGAAGTACTAACCCTTTGAGTTATAGCCTGCAAATAATGTATTGCATTGTTATCATCTTGTTCCAGGCAGGTGTTTTCAACAGGGACTTCACTTCTTTATTGGCTGGTTAGCCGGATTATCTGATACTGGTGGTAACCTGGGAGGAGGGAAGAACTTAACTCTTGACCTTTTATTCTTTGCCTCTTCAAACCCCAGGTTACTGGGGATGTCTCCCCTGGGTTAACCTGCCTAAACAGAAAGAACCTCCCCATCGAGGTGACATTGGGTAGGGAAGGTTCCTGTTATGCCAGTTTGTCTTCTATCCCATAGCCTGTGACCTAAAAATACAAACTGTGCGATAACATTTTGGCGTCGTTGTCGGGGAACACTGAGTCAAATTTTCCTCAGCGACAAATCCTTTGGTAAACCTTGCCTCAAAGACCTTTCTCTTACAAGCTTACCTGACGACTCCACTAAGACTTTATTCCCCTATCCTTTGATAGTTTCAAGAAAACTATCTGGCGACTCCATGACGACTCGTAGCGGAAAACTATACTCAAATCCCGCTACCGTGGAAACCACCACTCTAATAAACCCTGTGCCTCCAACCAATCCAAATCCTCATAAATGGTCTCATTCAGAAAGTTTCAATTTCTTTGACTTTAGCAACATCCAAGGTGGATTACATGATTTGCCCACAGATGCAAACTCTTGGCTATGTTTCTTTTCAGGAAAAGGCACCCCGGGAAACTCACATTGGACCCATTTTTGTGACAGTGTTGACTTTCATTTGACCGGTCAAGATCACCCTGATGTCTTTATGAGGCTCTTTGCGAGTTCTCTTACAAGAGATGCTAAAGTTTGGATTGATGGATGTCCCAAGGGAAGCATAAAAAACATTGAAGAGTTACAAAAAGCTTTTAAAATAAGGTGGTGTGATAGTGAGTATTCACAAGACTCCTTTTCTCAATATCTCGACATTTGCAAAGGACCTTGTGAAAGTAGAAGAGACTTCAGTGATAGGTTAACCTTTTCCTTAAGAAGATCTGATCAAAGGTGGGCTCAGAACAAGCCATCATCGATCACTTCTTGTCCTCAGAAGGAACCTTGTAATTCAACGTTAAGGACCAGTCACCAACAACTTTAGAAGAAGCACAAGACATGGCCTTTCAAATTGAAAGAAATCTTGATTTTGATGACTACATTCAACAAAGAAACCTGAATTGCGAACTATGGGATCTAGGTAATGAACCTATGGAAAAACCTGAACCTCAAAGCATCCTCCAGATCGAATTAGCTCCCACCAAAAGGAAATGGAGCCTTTCTCATGAGAGTGTTATCTCTCCTCAAGAACCTTCGTTAAAGAGGGCCCATGTGGAGGATGAAGTTGTGGATAACTCACACAAGAACGTTGAGCCAAGCCTTCCTGAAGACTTCTCTCTTTTTATTCATCAGGTGGGACACCCTATTTCTAAAAATTGTGAGTTCAAACCCTTTTATGTCTCTCTACGAGTCAAAGATTTTCTCCTCCACAACTATCTCCTGCACCCAAGAGCCAAAACCAATATAATGACAGAAGAAGTTATGCAACAATTGGGCCTGAAAATCTCACAAGAAAATACTAGAGATAATTTCGCAAAAGGAATCATCAACAATCTCGAGGTGGCCTTTGACTCTTGTCCCAACGCTCCTTTCTTGATGAATGTGGTTGTTGTGAATGATATTAATAATTTCGGGATTATCCTCCGCAATGACCTTATTGAACACATGAATGGGAGCACTCACGAAGAGCAGTCCAGAGCCATCATCCCTCATCCTGAAGGAGGATTTTACACCATCTACAATGAGCCCTTTGTTGGATCACCACTCGAAAATCCCGATGAGATAGATGATCAACTTTTATGCATCAATAGTGGTTTGAATGATTGGTTCATTCATTCAGGAAAGTTGGACATGGACACAATTGAGGAAACAGAAGGAATCTGGACCTTGGAATTCGATGGCTCACACTCAAGCTTTGGATCAGGTGCTGGAATAGTTTTAACAACTCCATCAAGTGAGGTCTTCTACCATTCATATAGGCTGGAATTTTGTTGCACCAATAATGTGGTTGAATATGAAGCTTTGATTCTGGGACTCAATCTGGCAATCGACAAAGGTGTTACAATCTTGGAAGTGAAAGGTGACTCATACCTCATAGTGTTGCAAGTTCTTATGAGATTTGCAACTAAGAATGAGAAGTTAAAAAGGTATTGAGATGTAGCTCAGACTCTTTCAAAATCCTTCAGAAATATATCAATTGAAGCTGTTCCTCGAGAAAAAAACCATGTAGTTGATGCTCTGGCTATCTCAGCTTCCACTTTGAAACCATGCGAAGGACCTCTTCATGATCTATGCATAATGGAGGTTCTTTTTAGACCTTCTATCCCCGACAATCTAGAGCACTAGCAGCTCTTCGAGGATGACGATCAAATTATCAGATTTATGGAGAATAACAAAGAATTCACAGATACACAAGTTGCTTTCCTGGCTGATTCTATGGACTTGGAAATCATCAACCTGCAAAACAATACCTTACCAAAGGGTTGTATTCCTCTAGAGAACCTATTTGACAGGCATGATGTTTTCAAAGGAAAAAGAACCAATAAGCAAGCCAAGGAAGCCTTGGAATTCAACATTGGTACTGAGATGGACCCGAGAATGGTCAAGATAGGAAAAGGGACCACCGAGAAAGAGAGGAAGGAAATACTGGAGCTCATTAGGGAGTTCAGAGACACCTTTGCTTGAAACTATGATGACTTAAAGGCCTATAGAGGAGATGTTATCCAACATGCTATACCCTTGGTGGAAGGAGCCAAGCCATTCCGACAAATGCTAAGGCATATCAACCCGAAGTTAGCTAGACAGATACAAAAGGAACTTCAAAAGATGGTTGACGCTGGTATCATAGCCCCAATCAGGTATTCGTCTTGGATGTCAAACTTGGTAGTTGTTCGGAAGAAAAATAGTGATATCTGCTTGTGTGTTGATTTCTGCAACCTCAACCAGTTGTCGTTAAAGAATAATTATCCCCTCCCAAACATGGAACACCTGCTTCAACGAGTCACAGGGGCAGGGATGATGTCTATGCTGGATGGATTCTCAGGATACAACCAAGTTTTACTCAAAAGGGAGGATCAACTCAAGACTACGTTCACTACACCCTAGGGAACTTTTATGTACTTGAGAATGTCGTTTGGCCTCATGAATGCGGGTGTCACCTTTCAGAGAGAAATGGATTTTGCCTTCAGGGACCTTATACAAAAAATCATAGAAATTTACCAAGATGACCTCACAGTTATGTCCAAGGATAGGAAAGACCATCTCTCCCACCTCATGATTGTTTTTGAACGGTGTAGGAAGTATGTCATCTCACTAAATCCTAAGAAGTCTGTTTTTGGGATTGATGAAGGAAAACTGTTGGGACATGTGGCCTCACCAGGGGGAGTCTCCATTGATCTTGAAAGAGTCCAATCTATAAGAGATGTCCTCCCTCCAGTCAACAAGAAAGCCTTACAATCTTTTCTTGGAAAAATCAATTTCATCTGTAGATTTGTGCCTAACTTTGCTGAAAGGATAAAACCATTGAGCGCTCTGCTAAAAAAGGACGTTGCTTTCAGGTGGGGAAATGAGACCGACAGATCTTTTGAAGATATCAAGAATGCCATCTCCCAAGCCCTCGTTTTAATTAGTCCTGATTTTTCATGGGATTTCATAATTTTCTCGTTTGCATCTCAGGATACTATCGCAGGCGTATTGATGCAGAATGATGCTGACAACTATGAACATCCCGTAGCCTTTATGAGCAAATTCCTAAGATATTCAAAATTGAACTACTCCATCAGAGAAGCAGGCCTACGCCTTGGTTAAATCCCTCAAACATTTCAGGAATTACATCGGTTACAATAAAATCAAGGCTTGTGTCCCGTACCCAGCCGTGAAGGATGTTTTATCCCAACAAGACTGTATGGGTACTCGAGGAAAGTGGGTTTCAAAAATCCAGGAATATGACTTAGAGATAAAACCCAAAGATAATAAAGGGACAAGGTCTGGCCCAAATGCTAACTGAAAGCAATCAGGAAGCCATACAGATAGGTGAGAATGAGCAGGTGAATGTAATAGTCAGTGAACTAGAACATGATGAGTGGTATTCCGACATAGTATATTATCTAAAGAACTTGTCTTGCCCTGATCATCTGGTAGATTACAAGAGGAGGGTTTTGTGGTTGAAGGCTATGAAGTATTGTCTGACCGAAGATGGACTTGGGTGGAAGAATCTTGATGGCGTTATACATCGATGCGTAAACAAGGAAGAGGCAAAGAAGATCTTGGAGGAATTGCATTCTGGGCATTGTGGTGGACACTTTGCTGCACGTACTACTGCCCATAAGATCTTGAGGGCTGGTAATTATTGGCCAACACTTTTTTCAGATGCTTATCAACATGTTCGGTCTTGCTAGCCTTGCCAATACTTCACCGACAAACCAAAACTTCCAGCACAACCTTTGAAACCGGTAGTAGTGGAGGAACCCTTTCAACAGTGGGGCCTGGATTTTATTGGTGAATTCAAAGATAATTCAAGTAATGGCTATCGGTGGATCCTGACAGCTACAGATTATTTCACTAGATGGGTTGAATCAATTCCTACAAAGAAGGCCACCGAAGAGATTGTCATGAACTTCTTCGAAGATCAGATCATAACTAGGTTTGGCGTCCCTTCCAAAATCACTACGAATAATGCCAAAGCTTTCAACTCCTACGCTCTGGTGGAATTTTGTTTCAAATATGGCATTACCCTATCCCATTCTTCAAACTACTACCCACAAGGAAATGGGTTAGCAGAGTCAACCAACAAGAACCTCATGAATATCCTAAAAAAGGTTGTCGRAGAAAATAAGAAGTCATGGGATAGTAAAATAAAGTATGCAGTATGGGCAGATCGAATAACAACAAAAACTTCCACGGGGAAAACTCCTTTTGAGCTGGTATATGGACTCGAAGCAAAACTTCTTGTAAACCTCCAAATTCCTATCCTCCGATTCGCGCAACAATACGACACAGATGCAGAGGCGATCCAAGGAAGAATAAATCAGCTGATAGAATTAGATGAAACACGAAGAAATGCCCTGGGTCAAATAATAAGGAACCAAGAGAAGATAAAAAACACTTTTGATCACAAAGCCAAGGGAAGAAGTTTCACCAAAGGAGATCTTGTCCTGGTGTGGGATAAAAGGAAAGAAAATCCTGGCATGCACAAAAAATTTGACAGCCTACGAGGAGGCCCTTACAAGATCGAGAGTTGTGCAGGTACAAATTCCTTCAACCTGGAGACAATGGAAGGAGAGATTATGAAATTACCAGTAAACACTTTACATATCAAGCATTACTACCCCCAGACACATGACGATACAGGTGAGTATGAGTAGGAAGGCATTTTTCGTGTATTATACCATCTGCATTTCATGTTTGTTTCCTCATATGCAT
Source organism: Picea glauca (assembly GCA_000966675.3). Classification (NCBI taxonomy): domain Eukaryota; kingdom Viridiplantae; phylum Streptophyta; class Pinopsida; order Pinales; family Pinaceae; genus Picea; species Picea glauca. The sequence goes on from JZKD02S1989639.1 coordinate 405,430, forward strand.
TCTGATTGCTTTATTTCATATGTATACATTTTATATTTTGTGGGGTGGCAATACCACCCCACCTTTGTTGCTGATGTATCTTTTCGAGTGTGAGCAGGTCTGCAGGTTTATGCCAGAGATGCTGAGGCTCTCATGCTCTCTACGGTGAGCACATGTCCCCGAGTTGGAGCCAGATGTTATCCCCAATTTCTAGGGATAGCTAGGAGATCATGTCTCGAGGCCCACATGTCCTAGACATGGAGTACCGAGAGCAGGATTGACCTGAACATGGCCCTGGAGGGCCCATCCTTCTTCTTCTTCGCCAAATTTGTCCTCTCAGCAGTAGCAGCATCCATCACCATCGGCTTGGACTTGCATCAGAGAAGACTCTTGCTCCATGAGGTAATTGGTCCAGGTATCATGGTATGTGTCATGTTTGATCATTATAACTTTCTTATTTATGCATCAGGTTCCTTACATTTCTGACGACTGCTTGGATCTTACACTGACCCACTTGACCATTGTTGGGGGGATTAACGGGGTGCCCTAGCAAGCTTGTGTCCATGGGTTTTGGTTAGCCACCAGGGGGGATTTGAAGAGCCATCGTCCGCTCCCACCATACAATCATTTTACATCTTATCTCCCATACATACATCCCATTCCCCTAGTCCGGGCATTAGGATGACCTTTGAGGGATTACACTTTGTCCTGTGGGAAGAAGGGGCTAAAGGCCCAGGGGGTAAAAGCAGCTGGTAAAAGATAAAATCCATAGGGAATAAAACCTAGAGATGCCTCGCCCAGGGACCCCGAGAAGGCAATAAAGGCCTCTCGTTAAGAAACAAAGGGGACCCAAAGAAAAATAATAAAACAAGACCTAACCAAGAGGATGGGAGGTCTCATCGCGAGCCAGACCATTATGTTCATAGGTATCTAGCGGTATGACATTGCCATTATCTGGTTACCACACCAGGGCAATGACCTTTGGTTGCATGGCCAAGGGAAAGGGGGTCTCATCACGAGCCAACCTTATCATTTCTGCGAAAATACTAGCAGGTAACACTGTTAGCTCTAGTCACCATGCCAAGGCAGTGTCCTTTGGTCAGACCTTGAAGTAAAAAAGAAAGAAAAGGTAATAAATAAGGAAAGGATAAAGGCAATAAGGGGCTTGGAAAAAAACTGCATCGATGACAAGTAAAACTCACCTCCTACAAAGGCACCCACAAACAACACCTTCCCCTGGTCTTCACTATGTCTGGACGTCCTTAAACCATATCACTTCATGTTACATGGCTTGAATAATCTTCTTTGGAAACTCTCTTCTTCTTGTGGATGCTGGCCCAATAGGTTATTTTGTCTCTTTCTTCAACTTTGTATAGTAGGTCAATGTAATGTCTTTGAGCTATTAGATGATATGCTAGGGGTTTTATGCATGTATTTGATAAATTCAATGATGAAATATGATTGACATTGCTATGATCCCAAGGACTGATGAGCCCATGGAGGGCGAAGTTTTTGATGTGCAGGACCATACCTGACAAACAGGTACTAGTGGACCGATACACATGGGGATATGATTAGCTCGGACCTCCATGGGGCTGAAGAGCCCATCAGATGGTTGCTGGGATGGCAGAGACATGACAACGTTATGATGAGATTTTGCACATGAAGAAAGAAGGACGTTCCACCCAGGACACTTTGGCTGAGCCTGGCCTAGGGAGGATCACCCACTTCAGATGGAACGTTTGCCCCTTGATGGATAGGACGTCACCTAGAAAAGCTTGACGTTATCTTGAACATGTGGCAGTGTGTTGAGGTTATTGGCACATGTGGCAGCTTGGAAGAGCCCTAGAAGGGCTAACATCTGACTTCTGGATGTTGGATATGCCCAAAAAGGGCCAACGTCTCCCTCAGAAGAGCTTGACGTCCCACCTTTTGCTCATTTTATGTCATTTATCTAGCATTTAATGTAAAAACAATGTAAATTTTGTAGTCAGCCTTGTCGGTTGTTTTAATGACCTATTTTGTAATTAAAAGGTCATTGATTGATATATATTGAGGATGTTTTTCCCTCATTTGAACAAAAGACAACTCACTCTCTTGTGAGATACTATCTTTTGCACCCTAGCTTGGTGTTCTTGGTGTTTTAAGTGAGGCGCAACTCTTCTTAGAGGATTTCTCTTGGCTTATATGGTGTTTCTCTCAAGGAACGTTTACAACTAGGGTTTGATTATGTTTTCTTCATGACATGTAAGTGAATTTTTCATGCAAAACTTCTTAAGTGAATGGTTGTAGGCTTAATTTCTTACATTTGCTATTATATTGTTGAATCTTGAAACCCTAGGTAGAAAGCACACAAGTAGGTCATTGCTATATGTCCCCTTGTTTGAGAAATAGTTTTAACCATTGAAGAAGGAAGATATAGCCTAGCCATTGCTACACTTTTTCTCCCTTTTTCTGAGTTAGCGTTGAAGTTATAGGTTGAAAAGAGGAGACGTCCTAGGCCTAGTTAGACTACACCTAGGGTTTTCTCCTCTTAGGGTTTGAAGGCCTTGCCTGTGCAACACCTTTTCCCTTAAATTTGTGCTTTGAAGCTAGCCGTTTTGCCAAGAGATTTTAGAGAAGGAGGAAGGAGCACGAGGCCTTGCTTAAGCAACACCAGAGTGAGCCTCCTTCCCCTAGGGTTTTGATTCTAGGGCCCTGTCATTGCAGCACCTTGGAACCCTACCTTCTAGTCTCTAAGTTTAAGTCCTCCCGAGACCTTTTGCCCTTGCTTTTGACTCCATTTACCCTAAGGCAGTGGTAATATCTCCAATGTTGAGCTTGCAGTGTACAAAATCATCTTTCAAACTTTAAATCTTTGAAACCCTAACTAACCCTAACGCTACTAACCTAGGCTGACGTCATACCTGACGCAACAACCCTTTTGACCATTAAATAAGCAATCAAATTGATGACGTCAAGCATTTATTGAACAATTATTGATTGAAAGCACTGTTGGCTTGGTCATTTTTGTAGACATTGATGAATTGGTGATTTTACATAGGCTATTTAGCAGAACGTTGACTTCATCTTGTCTATTACATTGCTTTATTAATTGAAATCAGATAGTCAAGAAGTACTAACCCTTTGAGTTATAGCCTGCAAATATTGTATTGCATTGTTATCATCTTGTTCTAGGCAGGTGTTTTCAACAGGGACTTCACTTCTTTATTGACTGGTTAGCCGGATTATCTGATACTGGTGGTAACCTGCGAGGAGGGAAGACCTTAACTCTTGACCTTCTATTCTTTGCCTCTTCAAACCCTAGGTTACTGGGGACGTCTCCCCTGGGTTAACCTTCCTAAACAGAAAGAACCTCCCCATCGAGGTGACATTGGGTGGGGAAGGTTCCTGTTACGCTAGTTTGTCCTCTATCCCATAGCCTGTGACCTAAAAATACAAACTGTGCGATAACAAGAACCATGTTCATATTTAAATTGCTCGACATTTTGATCCACAAGCTGGGATCATCATCAAGAGGTTGTTATGATCCCAGCTTGTGGATCAAAAAGTCAAGCAATTTATATATGAACGCAGTGCCATTTTCTCTTAAATACTCTACTGTGTAAGAACAATGAATAATTTAATATATAAACTAGGCATAACCGAAGGCTAAGCTGGTGAAAACATAACCTTAGGATGAGCTATATCTTTGTAGGACTTAGGCTTGGAAGAAGACAATCCTCTAGAATCGATAGCTGCTTGGAAGAAGACAATCCTCTGGAATCGATAGCTCCCCTTCACAAATGCAACACTAGAAAAATTGTAAAATCCTGACAAATTTTGTAATCTAACAATCGAGATGAATCTTGCCATTGTTTCCCCTCGTACACAAGGCACCGCTGGAAGGAAATATTCCCCAAATGATGTTCCAAACCATCTTTAAGAGCTACCACCAAATCAGATCTAGTCACCCAGAAAGAAATTGACAGCCCATCAAGACCTTTGACAAAAATCTGAAAATGATGGGAGGATTCCAAACTGTTTTTGCACGAATCTTCCTTTAACATCGTCTCTAAGAAGGGCTTTGTAATCAACAGTCATTGCCAAACCATGATTGAAAAATATTTGAAGTCGCYGACGACATAAGGGTGAGTAATGGGATTTGAAAAGATGGCATCGAAATTTTTTTAGATTTGTTTTATCTGAAATTTGTGAAGGGTATTTGATATGTTCCACGAGTGAGTAATGGGATTTGAAAAGATGGCATCGAAWTTTTTTTAGAWYTGTTTTATCTGAAATTTGTGAAAAGGGTATTTGATATGTTCCACGAATTTGAAATAGGGTTTTGAAAAATCTTCTATATCGATATTTGTAAGTCACTTTTTGCAAAATTAATGTGGGATTTAAGGTGATCAACTGTGCATGTTGTGTTTTGAGGGAAAATTTTAGCCAAAATTTGGGAACTTAAGTTCGTGTAACCTTTCTTCGCTAACACTATGAGAATGACAGCAGTTGAAGCTGAATGTCAACAGAAAGTTCTGTAGTTGAAGCTGAATGTCAACAGAAAGTTCTGATGAGTAATAATTCTGATTCGTTAGTCTATTATAATGTCTGTGATTTACATAGAAAACAGAAGAAAAATAGTATCGCGAGCTTGTCATGTATTGGCATATCATAGGTAGTTAAGACTCTTTACTGTGTGGTGCTTGTGTTCCGAGGAAGCTATTTTCAGATGGTATGAATAGGTGGTTTAGTTTTTATTTACAGGCTATTTGCTTCTCCTGCTCTTTGCTTAGGCGAAGAGGAGAAGCAATTAATTGGAATCAGTCAGTCTAAGCTCCTCTTTGCCATAGACAGTCTTTGCTTCTGGTCTGGTTGAGCAGCCCCAGATCATCCGGTTACACTTTTTCTGCAGAGTCCATAGTTCATATGGATTCATCACCAAGGAAGCGAAAAGGTGCAGCAGCAGTAGACCGTGCCAATTTTGAACACAGCTCGTCTATGCAATGATGCTGCCCCTTTGAATGAGGGATGAAGAATCGGGTTCCTTCCATTTGAATCCTACAGCAGCTTCCATTGCTCCTCCTCCAAGAAGGGGTTGTTTACCTAGTTCACCCGAAAGAGGATTTAAGAGAAGGGTTGGTTGTATTCATGCTTCTACCCGTCCTGGCAGGAAGCGAAAGCTTGGAAAACATTATGATTTGGGCCTCGAATTGGGACGAGGCAAATTTGGTCTGGTGAGAATGTGCAAGAGCAAAGCTACTGGGGAAGAGCTGGCCTGCAAGACTCTGTCCAAAAAGACTGAAGAAAATGTCTATAAGGAAGTTGAGATTATGCAGCATCTTTCAGGCCATCCTAGTGTTGTCACACTCCTAGCTGTGTATGAAGATGCAGAATCTTTGCATCTTGTGATGGAGTTATGCTCTGGTCGACGCCTGATCGACGAGATGTCTAGGAATGGATGCTACTCTAAGCATCAGGCCGCAAACTTGATCAAGGAATTAATAACGGTCACTAAATACTGCCATGAGTTGGGCGTTGTCCATCGGGATATAAAACCTGAGAATGTTCTCCGAACCAGTTCCGGACAACTGAAGCTAGCTGATTTTGGCTTGTCCACGCGGTTTGCAAAAGGTATTTATTTTTAAACTGCATTGCAATCAACTTTGATTCTTCTCGCTAAACATCTACACAAAGGGCATTATCATCATTATTAAATATTCGGAGGTTTTCTTTGTGTATTTGATTAACAGTACTTTTTTGCATTCAAACAGGTCAAACCTTATCTGGTGTGGTAGGAAGTCCTTGTATATTGCCCCTGAAGTTTTGGCAGGGACATATTCAGAAAAGGTTGATGTTTGGGCGGCTGGTGTCCTCCTACATGCTCTCTTGATAGGCATATTACCGTTTCGTGGAGAATCTGTTAAAGCCATATTTGAGGCAATAAAACTAGTACAATTGGATTTTCTTTCTGAAAAATGGCAGTCCATATCAGGGCTAGCAAAGGATTTGCTGTCAAGGATGCTTTCAAGGGATGTTGAAAAGAGACTTTCTCCGCAGAAAGTATTGAGTGAGTAAAATTATTGCATTGCTGAGCATTAAATATTTTGTATATGTGCTATCTTTACTTTCTCATAAGGTGCAACTATACATATATGAATCTTTCTGAACATATTTTCTTCTGCGGCTGCAGGCCACCCCTGGATCAAGTTTTACACAGAATCTAATATAAAGGTTCCAGCGAGCATGTCAAAAAGGAAAAAGCATATCCTGGCTGTCAAGGGTGAATGGTTGGAAGAATCCCCACTTCCATTATCTTCATGTAAAAGGGAGACAGGAGCACAGTTCACAAATTCAATTCCAATGGAATATGGAGAAGATGAATCTCTCTTTGGGCATTTACATCCAAAACAACCAGAGCTTGATATCCAAGCAGCAGGGGAATATGACCTTGTAAATGCTCTTGCAGCTGCTATTGCACAGATAAGATTATCTGAGCCCACAAGGCGCAGACTGTGTGTTCCTGCATGCCCTGTTCCACTGCAATGCTCGTCTAACTTAAAAAGCAGCTTCTGTACAGCATTTTGAAAGCATGCCATTGCCGACTGTTACTGACTAACATTGACTATTACTGACTAACAGTGATCATCAATTATTTATCTTGCGGCTCAAGATGTTGATAATGGAAGAGTGACTAATAGCATGAATTGATTGAGCCATTCACAGACTAATGAGCTGAAGACTAAAAATTATCTGAACATGAAATGACTCCATCATTTGTGCCAGCTTAAGCTGCACCCTTCTATGTTGCCCACCGAATACTATATCATTCTCTGTACAGCATTTGAATACTGTACAGCATTTGAATGATCTGTTTGACTATCTATACATATCTTTCCCTTAATGAAATTGGAATATTGTTCCCCAACAAAGTTGGAAGAATGCAAAATATTAGAATTGCATTTTGTGTTTTACTTGACATAATTATGCGTTATAGCTCTTTCGTATCTTCTTTAACAATTAATTATCCTCGATGCTGCTCTAATTCATTATAAATTTCTTTAATTTTTTTCTGTTTCAAACCCTTTTATGACTTAGATGTTGTTACGTCATGGTTGTGCATCTAGTATTTTCCCTGTTGGATCTTACAAGGATTTTAGCAGATGTGGGAGGAAAGTTAATTGGTTGGGGTGATATAACACAATCCAAGTCTTTATGGGACATTTGAAAATGCCATTGATATATTTTCTCTAAGATTTGGCATTTCTGTGATTTGTTGTATTGCATTGGAAAATGTTTGCAAGCAATTTAATATCAATGTTAAGTAATGACTCAATGAGCTGATAAAACTTGTATCCTTCCAGAGGTTAGTCTTCGGTGGTTCTTGTATGCAATTTTTGATGAGGTGGCTTGGTGGGCATAATGCCTGTTTTAGGATGTTGTTGAATTTGTTGAGAAGGGAATAGCGAAAACTTACGATTTGCATCAAAGATCTCTCAGAAATCTTCTATTATTAAATTTCAGAATCGCTTAGCCATGTAACACATTTAAATGGAATTGTTATTGAGTTGTGACACATGCCATTTTTTTGTCACTACTTGGTCATCCATGGACATTAATATAATTTCTTTCTATCTATAGTGTGAAGAAGTTTGGATAAATTTCTGTATGAGATTCAATGTTTTCAGGCAAGTTTGGATAAATTTCTATATGAGATTCAAAGCTGTCAGGCTCTCTTCAGTACAAATGAGAAGTTTGGTCTTAGCTTTTATAATCTATTGAAAGCAAACTTTCGTGTCCCCACTTTTTATTTAACTTATGACAAATTGACTTGAACCGCAGGAGCCTCAGAAATATGATGTTTTCTCTACTTCTCATACCATCTTAACTTCTTTAAGGATGACAATTGTTGTCTACATTTACAACCCAAATCTTGGTTCACAGTTTCCTGTGAACCCAAATATGAGATCACTTTGAAACTTCCATGATGCATGCATCTATATTTATACTTCTTGTGATTTTTTTTCTGATTTTGAATCTAGAATATGCTTGTTTTCTTTGAGCTAAAGAACTTCGATATGGCTCAGTCAATTTGCGTGTATGTGCTATAGAGAATAGTTATTGTTCTGCTAAAATTTTCAGTGCCTTGTGCTGTAGTTGGTCTTCGAAATGACCTCTTGTCTGCAAAGATAATGTTGAATTCCTCAACAATAATGAGCCTTACACACGGGGAAGCCATTACTCGACCCTGGAGAGACTTTATGCTTGGGGAAGAGGCTCTATGAGGAAGTCAGGGTATTTGTCTTTCAGCTTGACCTCTCTTTCCTCGTTTTCTTGATCCCATATATTGAACGACTTCTTTTGTATTTAAATATTGTTGCCCACTTTACTCATGCGTAGTGAATGAAATGATATGTTAAGTTTGCAGTCAGCAACAGTGCAAATTACTTCTTAGTAAATATTTGCTATGGAATAAATTAACCAGATGAATCTAGGGAAATTATACTATTCTGATGAAAGATTTTGAGAACATTCAGAGTCTTTTAAAATCAAATAGAGAAGATATTAAGGAAATTTTGCTATCGAAATTTGCGAACTCTTAAAGTTTCATTTAAGGACTCCAGCATATTTCTTCATGTTTTGCTTGGATAGGCTTAGCTTGGTCTGATTGGATGTAATTGTGGTAATTTTCACCAGTGCTTTCTATGGCTTCACAGAGTGGAGAATCTGCAAAGATAATCTATGAGAAGAAAGGGACAATGTTGTGCAGTCAAGAATCAAAAGGTCGTGGAGAGACAAAGATCAATAAAACGAGAACAACTACAGGATACTGCAATCTCAGATACTGGTTGTACATCAGGCTGAACTACAATTTCAGCATCAATTTTGAACCCCAAAGAGATTGAATTGTATCCACAGCTTGTCTAACATTCAGAAGGGTAAAACCAGACATTTGACACTTATGTGTGTGTTACTAGTTGTCAGTTTATTGTTCTTCATTACTGCTCTCATTCAGCTTGTTTCTTTGTGTTTCTACTCTCGTTCATCTTGTTGCTTTGTGTTACTACTCTTATTCAGTTTATTGCTTTCTTTTGTTAGCCTTATTCAGTTGATTGCTTTGGATATACTTCATTATCTTTTCCTTGTATTTTGTGACAATTAAGCATTTTAGATCAAAATCTTTGGTTCCCATTTTAGGTTGAAATTTTAGCTTTTCCTATATTATTTAAACCATTTTCTCGTAAGAAATTATCTCAACATAATTTTTTTAACATTTTTTGTAGGAAATTTAATTCTTTGACTTATGCCGGATATGATAGTGCTTGTACATTGCAAGACCTTTGACCTATAGAACCAATCGTAGGCTTGAATGGGGAGAATTCATTTAGCATCAATCCTTGTAGGTAGGTCACAATCACTAAATATATTCACCTTGTGGATGACATCACTTGTCTATAGACTACATTGTTTGTGCAAATGATTCAATTTTTCGATGCTTTCATTTTTTATGCTTTTGATGTCATATTTTGCTCATTTCCTAGAATATAGTGCTTATATTGTTTGCATTTTTGGACAATGTAGTAAAGCTCTTTATCATAGGTGAGGTATTTGTAAACCATGTCTGAGAGTGTCTCGTCGTGATGGGGAAGCACATGACAATGTTAGGTGAGGATTGCATCGACAACATGATTTTAGGCATTTATCTCGATTTTGAACAGTTGTTGTAGTTCCAAAATATTGAGGACTATTGTCAACAAAAGTCAATGCTTCAACACCTCATGTATTTTGCTATGTATCAGCCCAAAGTTCAAACAAACTTGGCCTTTTCTCCACAATTTCTCACTTGGTTTAGGGCCCAAGCAATGTCGAAATACCCAACATGAACTTGAGATAGAAGTTGACAAGGCCCAAGAAGTTGTGCAACTATGTGAGTATCTCAAGGTTGACCAGTGACATATGATGAAAAGTCAACAAGAAACATGTGTCTAATTTACTTTTCCCTTAAATAAATTGGACAATAAATATTAATCTGTTATCTCATTTAGAACTGAGTGATTTGGAGTTGTAACAGAATTATAAGTGTAGTTAAGTGAGTTAAGCTTAGTTGTACTAGTTGTAATTAAACTTGTACTAGTGAGAGTTCAGTGAATTAATTATTCATTAATTCATAATCAGTGAACTCACATGCAACTGAAGATTCACCACGGTTAACTACATGCATGTCAGATCTAGTGGAGACCCAATTGAGATAACAAGTGAAAGGGACAATTTGGCTATCAATTGTGATTTGAGTGAAGTGCACTCATGCAATCACACATACAGTGGATACGCTTATGAACATGTGCAAACTAGGCAATTCGAATTCAATTGTGAGAATTCTTTTTGCAGGGATTGTGCAGAGGAGGCAGGCTGTCTGGACACATAAATTGACACATGTATTTGCTGAATTTTTGTATGACAGTGTGAGACGATTGTATTGTATTGAGAGCTCTTGGATTAGAGTTTTGTATGAGATTGTTTCATGATCCATGATATACATAATATATGATAGTGGGGTTTTTAGCTTTACGCTTTCCCGGAAAAACTTCTGTGTTATGTGTTCTTGATATTTCACTTTGTGATCGTGGTTTAATTTTCCGCAAGAATATTAGTAGAAGCGATTCTGTATTTAACAGTGGCATATAATTGTTAGATAAGGAGAATCACAGTAAATACTTAATTTGTATTGAAAATTCTACATATGACTTGGATCTTGATTGGGTCCACATGAACTCCATATTGTGTCATAGATATCGATTCACCACATACCAAATGAACACTTTTTGAGATTTGCATGTAACTTGTGTTGTTGCAAAGCACTCATTTCTTGTTGAATGTGCTTCAAATGATCTTCTTTTGTTTCATTGAAGATGAAGTCATCGTCCAAGAAGACTATCACAAAAGAATTAGTGAATGGCCACGAAATATCATTCATCATCATCATGAATATTGTTGGTGCATTGTTCAAGCCAAACAACATAACCAACCGCTCAAAGAGACTTTCCTTAGACTTGAAGGTTGTCTTCCACACATCGGTTAGCTTAATTGACACTTGGTGTTAGCCTAACTTAAGATCAATCTTGCTAGAAAACTTGGCACCTTTGAGTTGGTGGAGCAGATTGGCAACATTGGGGATTGTGTGCTAGTGCTTAATTGTGATTTTGTTTAAGTTTCTATAGTCAATACAAAGTTGCCATGTCCCACCCTTCTTTTGAACCAACATAATTGGGCTCTTGTACGGTGAAGAAATTGGTCAAATGTGGCCCTTTTGTTTAGCTCTGGAATCTTTCATTTTCTCTTGTCGTTCTCTAGAAAAGAGCATATGTGTACAAGGCCATTGAGAAAAGGCACAATGGGTGTTAAATCAATTGTATGCTTTCTTTGACAACTCAAAGGTACTCTTATAGGTGATATGAATATATCTATGTACTCTTCCAACAAATGGTATTCCTGACTCTACTACTTAGAAGGACCTCTTATAGAGGTATTAGGGGTTGCAACGCAAAGGTACTCTTATAGGTGATATGAATATATCTATGTACTCTTTCAACAAATGGTCTTCCTAAATCTACTACTTAGAAGGACCTCTTATAGAGGTATTAAGGGTTGTAGTGATTTTTTTTAGGTGATATGAATATATCTATGTACTCTTCCAACAAATGGTCTACCTGACTCTACTACTTAGAAGGACCTCTTATAGAGGTATTAGGGGTTGTAGTGATTTTTTTTAGGTGATATGAATATATCTATGTACTCTTCCAACAAATGGTCTACCTGACTCTACTACTTAGAAGGACCTCTTATAGAGGTATTAGGGGTTGTAGTGATTTTTTTACTCCTAACTAGACCATAAAGAGGACAAACCTCCCAATGTGAGAGATTATCTTCCTATACTACTTGGTAGTTATCAAAGGAACAATGGTAGTCAAGGCTACCTCTAGTATCCGACAAAGTTGATCTCATAGAGTGATTATATGTTTAGTAAACAACATGTCACCTCCACATATATGGTTGTCTAAGCAAAAGATCACAAACTTCAAGTGAAGCAATGCCATACATTGTCTCATCATTGAAGGGATAGATGCTTTATGACATTCAACATTGTGGGTCGAAGCAAATGTCTCATACTTAGCTCAACCAACCAATTTTATATAGTTGAGGATGAGGTGACATTAGTAGCTTCATCTTCTTAATGACAATTGTTGTCAATACTCTTGGATAAGACTCGTCAAGTTTACGGTTTCATCTCTAGTGGCAATAGAGGCTAACTTTTCATCTTTGGTTTGAGCTTGGGGCAATACAACATGGTGGTGATAGTATAACTAGTCCAACTTCTTCCTAAGGACTTGCATACTATCATAATAATGGGATTAGGTCTTTTTTCCCTTTATTTTTTTTATCTGTGAATAGTTTATAGTCTTGTGTTCTATGGAGGAGATAGTCATGTTGATAGAAATTCTATTTGACCCCGTTCAAAAAGGATTTTACCTAGGGGTTAATCATTGCAGAAAAATTGACAATCATTGAAGAATATGGGGGATATCACCTTGGTCTTCAAAACCCGACTTCACAACAATCTAGGGGGGAAAAGGTACTACGACCGAAGGTTATTTGAGTTCTCATATATGCAACTGGGTAATGACGAAGGGATCAACCCTATTGATGGGTCTTGTCTTATCTCAAAGCAAAAATACATCCTTAGTAGAAAGGAGCTTCCATATGGCCAAAGTGGAAATAATGGAAAATTATGGGGTGGTAAATGTGACTCCTCCATCACCACAATCCATGATAAACATCAAATCTCCTCTTGTTCCTTTGGAGGTGGCGGACCTAGACTTGATTGACATATCTAAGAAAGGCGGTGAAGGGTTGGTTACGTCCAACTAGTTTAGCTCTAATAATATATCGAAGGTGGTCAAGCTAGCTAGGGGATATTTGGGGGATGAGGTAGGAGTAGTTAAGAGAAGAAAATGGAAACCCAAGTGTGTAAAACCAAGATAAAGGAATGAAGTTAATTTTGGGTCAGGATGTCGTAATCGAGTAGGATCATCTCTACAAGGTGACAACATTGGTAGGAAAGTTCCATGGTAGAATTATTTTTAAAATGTCTATGAGCATGTGGGTGAGGAGGGTATGGAACAACAACTTGGCTATGCTCTTATCTTCCATCTATTGGTGAGGGGATGAATAACCTTTGTATTTCAGTCTAAGAGGGAAAAATGCAAGATATTAGTAGGGAAATGGTATTGGGACAACTCTATCTTATCCCTAAAAAACTAGACTCCCTTGTTTGACCCAAAGAGAGCGAGGACTGACATATAGCCACTATGGGTGAAATTGCATTCTCTTCCTTTGGAGTTGTGGTCTGAAAGGGCCTTAACCTTGATAGGAAACAAGCTAGGTAGGATGTTGGATATTTACTAGAAAACATGCTCCTTGGATAGGATTGCTTTGTGTTATAGCCCTAAAATGCCCTACTCATGCATAATTTGCCATGATATTGGCCCTCTTACTTGCATAATTTGCCAAATCAATGTTGACAAGCTCTTCTTAAAAAACCAGTTTTTAGAGCATGTATGTGCCTTGCACCACTATAGCTCGCGTACATATGCTTGTTGCATGCTAAACAACCTGCGTATGCCTTCAAAAGTTGCAAAAATTAAAAATTTGTAAGGAATTCGTTGAAATTCACGGGCTATTGGAGGTTTTCCAACCAATTCACTTGCTATAGCCTGTCACCCAACTGAATAACCATCCTTTTGTCATATAAAATGAGGTGTTGGGGTTTCATTTCACATCTAAGCATAAAAACAGTGAAACTCTGCCCAATTTCACTTCCCTTCCTTGCCCAAGCTTTTGCTACCTTTTGTGAGATATTGCCTCAGCATTCCCTCTTCAGCCCCTTCTTCTTCCATTCAATCCATTCCCTTCCCTCGAGGTGATCAAAAGATTGAGAGAAGAGGCCCACTGAAGGTGCACTTGGAGCATTGTAAAGAGGAGCCTGGACCAGGTCCGCGGAACGATGGCCGACACCGATTGTAAGTTTCAGTCTTTGTTTGATGAATAAAAGAATCTATTTTCCCTGTCCAAAAAGATGATGTTTTGTGTCTTTTCTTTGATTTATACATAGCATTTGATATCTAACCCAAACCCATGAATAGAAATAGCATGCTTGTAGTCCTTGTTTTCCTAGTTTTGGATGCAGGTCATCCTTGGGAGGAGACTTGCAGTCTTTGGAACTACAAATCTTGAGGAGATCATCACTAGACGTGGGATAAAAGGTACAATTACCGATCTTCTCTCTTTTTTGTTTCTTTTCATTTGTTTTGGTATGTTTGGGGTAGAGTAGAAACTAGATTGACTTTTATATAGTCATTCGCTCTGTCTATATCTTAAACCCTGGTATAGTTAAAGGGGGGATTTTCCCGCTAGTAGAACTGGCGACCATATTAGGGACCTCTCTAGGGTTTTTTAGGGGGTTTTTGGTTGATTGATTGGTTTTTTTCTGTTCCTTTCGAGTTTCAGTCAAGTTTGTTGAGTCTGTCAAGGGATTCTGGTCACCTCCAAGGTGTATACCATTTTTCCCTACCCTATAAGTCTACCTTGTCTTTTTATTTTTGAAAAGACTTAGAGGTGTACGTTCCCTGTTTTGGGTTAGCCTGCGTATATACACTCTCTGCATAGTAAACAGTCCGCGTACATACACAGGCTGCTGATGCAACATCCCACGTATCTATTTCATGAAAGTATTTTTAATAAAGAGGGAGTTTGCCTCTTTCATGATAGAAGTTCACACTTCTTAGGGCTTTCTTGAATTAGTCAGAGTCTCTGTCTATGCCCATAGCTTGGGTATAGGTTCCAGTTTACTTGTTTCCTGAGTTTTCTTATGTTTGCCCTAAAAGGTTTTGAGCAAGCTGATAAGTTTTAGATCCGCCTTTTGATTTCTTGGTTGAATCCATGTGATCTATAGTAGGCTGAGGGTCTTTACCAGTCTTGTTTTCAGTTTTCTCTTTGTCCTTTTTTTTACTTGTTTTGAAAAAACAAAAAGTTTACTTTAGTTTTTTCTCTTTAAAGCGGTTCAAAAAAATTCATTTTCTTGCATTACAGTTTGGTAAAGTAGTTAAAGTTGTTATTTGCAAAAGGAAAAACAATCTTTATTTCCAAGTTATTTCGATTTCCTGAATCATAAGTAGTTTGTAGTCGAACGAAAGCAAGTTTTAGGATTTCCTCGTTTACAAGATCTTGAAATATCATTTAGAAAAGGTCAATTTACAAAGAGTTGTTTACAACCTTTGCTTTTCATTTCGAAGTAATTTTTCTTTGAAATGCTTTAAATTTCTCTTCCTTTTTCGTCCATTCATAACACCATTAGTTTCACCATTGTACCTTTTGAGTAAATCAAGCCTTAAAAATAACGCCTAATCTAAAATACATTAGACTTTTTTTGTTTGTAGGGTTCACAAACTAATTTAGGGTTTTAGGGCCTTGAATTAGGTGTGAAGAGGAAACTCTTCAAGGCCACTTTAAATCAAACATTGGAGTCAGATTTAGGGAGTGATTTAAGTCCAGTGTTGTAAGAGTTAGTCAGGATCCCCCTCTAACACAGGGGATAAACACAAGGTCGTGTGAGGAACGACAGAGAAGATAACCCCTTCAAAGCTGGACTGAATGTAGTGGGGATTGTATATTGAGGGTCTTTCTTGGGAACAATACCGATTGCATTTGGCTATGGAGCTTCATGGACCTCGAATCCATTCGAGATCCTCAGTTGTCTTCCAGACCATTTGCTTTCGATACCCTTGAATGGCTTCAAACTTGTTATCCTGCTCATTACGATCTGCCTGACTGTCGACTGTACCTGCTTGGTAACTGACTGCGAGCTGGAAACCTAGTTTCCCATAGTTTACAGACTTACACAGGTGATTGCGGGGGTATATTGTGGTACCTAGGACAGACGTCGGATTGCGCTTCACAGAGTATACCCGGAGGGTGCTTCCATGTTCGAGTTGCACTTGCCACGGTTAGTTTCTCTAGTGTCGTTGGAGTAACTATCCTTCCTACTAGATAGTTGACTGCTTGATTTATCTTTAGGAAACTTTTTAGTGTGTGCTTTGTGTTCTATGCTAGTCAAGCCTTATTGTGTCATTTGATCATTTCACAAATTGGAAGATCAACAACTCCGCCGGTCATGATGGCTTCAGGGCCTATTATCGGTTACTTTGGAGCCACCTCTGCCACCGTTGAGGCAAAGACTTGACCAAGAAGGGTCGTTCGAAGCGACCGGGCCATGGGAAACTGTGCCCGAGCCTGCTTCACAAGGAGACTTTCTGACTCCAGAGGAACCTACCATTTTTGACCTTGAGGCAGAGACTCTTAGGCCAGCTAACCCTCTGATTATTGACTTGTTAGTGCCGATCTTGATTTGGATTGTCCTTCCCGAAGTGACATCTTCTGAGCGGCAGCTATTCCTACGAGCGACAATGGAAGCGAATGCTGCTACTTCGTATGGGAGTCCTCATACTTTTGTTATGACTACTACTGTAGGGGGCATCTCACCTCCTCTCCCACCTTCACCAGTTAGGACCACCGTTGTTTGGACTCAATCAACTTTGGGCAACGGTCTGATACCTTTATCGGCTTTGACCACTATTTTGTTTACTCAGAGTGTGACGGGCCCTCCCTTCTCATATGGGATGCCCGACTTTGATACAAACTTGGTTATTACTTATTCTACCTTACAGACCATGGGTCCAGGGGCAAGGAGCTCGAACACTCTCATAAAAGGGTCAACCAGGGGAACCTCTATCCCTTTTAATGCTATCCCTTACGGTGGGGTTCACATACCTCCTTCGTCCCCTTCGCTCGTTGGTGCTTTTCAACAACGAATCGGGGAAAATTATAGCTTTTTTGGTGGAGGCAGTTTAGGACCTTCGTCTTATACAACGTCGGTGGGATCTATGTCTTTCTCTTTGTTTGGTGCATTTGGGAACAATGTTTTTTCTTTGGCTGTTGTCTCGACTGGGGGAAACCCCATTTTTGGTCAACAAAACCTGGTGCAAGGTACCATTCCTTCGCAGGGAGCGACAACTGGAGTTTTCTCCACACGGGGTCTTTGGAATCCTTGGCAGGGATCAGTTCCCTTGCAAGGGATGTCGATCGGGGGAAAACCCTTCCATACTCAATGGAACCCCAGGCATGGCTCCGTACCCATGCTCGTCGGATCGACTGGGGGCATCCCTTTCCAAGGTCCTTGGAACATAATGCAGAGAACAATTCCTACACAAGTTGTGTCATCCATTTTTGGGAGTCAGCCGATGATACCCCAATAGACGCAATTACTCTATGCTGGTCAAGGCCATGGTTTCTACCAAAACCATGGCCATCAGTCCAACTTTTCCTGGCAACCTGGTGCTAGCCAAACTCCAGGACCCTCTTTTCCCGTAAATAGTTCATAACTGAAACTACCATTTTGGGAAACGCTACATTTGCTAGACTTGTCGAGATTACTGAATGAACAGATTTGTCATGATCCACGTTGGCCCCCCATGCCGACTAAGTTGCCTTCAGATATTCTGAAATTTAAGGGCAAGCCTGGTGAAGATCTAGGTGATTATGTGACGAATTTTCATTTATGGTGCTTGTCAAACTCATTGAAGGATGACTTTGTCCAGTTGTACCTTTTTCAATGCAATCTTATAGGGGGTTCTTCGAAATGGTATATTGAGCTTGATCGCTCGAGGTACTCTTACTTCAACGACTTGGCAATGGTCTTCTCAAACCATTTTCAGTTACCTATGAGATACGATGTCGACAATGAATTGTTGGCCAAATTTGAGCAAACCAAGGCTGTCCACATCTCTGATCATATCCGAGAGTGGCGACGTAGAAAGAGCTTAATTAAGGTCAAGGTCCCTCCTGCTTTCTTGCTTGAGTGGTTCTTGAAGTCTTTGGTGCTCTGTGTATCCAAGGATGTAGCGACTTCTAGAGTGTTTTCAGAAGAGGAGGAGATTATGAGAGCCGAGAAACTTGAACTGATCTACTCTCAGTCCGGCGTGCTCTATGATATCATGCTAGATGCGTCACGGTCTACTCTCGATAAGGCCAAGAAAAATTTTGGACCCCATGCCGACGATATTGTGGACTCAGCAAAAAGCAAGTCCATGGACCTGTAGTCGAATCAATTGCAACAATTTTAGATACAATAGACTGTGGCCAGCCAGACTCCGAGTTCAGCTGTCCCCCCTACCCAAATGTCGAACGTACACAATGTGCAGTCGACGAATCCCAAGGCAAACCAACAACCCGAGGGAAAGAAGAAACAACAAAATAAGAAGGGTAAAGGGGATAAAAAGGCTACCGATAATGTTGGTGGGGGAAAAATGGAGAAGAAGAAGTCGAAGTATCTGTGTAATCTTTGCATGGAAGACCACCTGACTCATTTGTGCCCTCGGCTTGCAAAATCCCATAAGCTATTAGCGCAACAACAACTTTTTGTGTTGATGAACCCTTTTCCACAAGAGAAAAACATGGTTGAGGATTCAACATTCACGAGCGTGGCAAGGGGTAGTCAACGACCCCCCGTGCCTACCAATAATAACTTGGCTGCAAATATTTACATGATGAATGTTGAGGCTCATTTAATGACCAGGGCTTGAAACTACGAAATGTCGAAATTTGCTGAGAAGGGCAAGGAAGCCATTAACCCACTGACTCCTCTCCAAATTGAGAAGGCGATGGGAGAAACGATAACTCACATCCCTAAAGGTGTGTTTAAGAAGGATTCTCATAATCCAAATGCGAGGGTTTCCCAGAACTACTCCATTGTAAAATATTTGGCATAGACGCCTTGCGCGATGTCCACTCTGGAAGTCCTCCAGAGCTACCCCTCTTAAAGAAAACCTCTGTTGTCTGCCCTGGGAGCGCTAGAGACTTGTAACCCAGGAGTGATCGTTTTCGATCCAACTGACTTAAAACCCCGTCTTTGATTTGGATGGATCTAGGGAATATCACAGAAGTGTCATAAGTGTCCCAGAAGGCTCAAAATGGCCTCAACAGGCAAAAAAGGGAAAACATTCAAAGTTCCCAAAACTCAATTAAAACAGCATGATCGCGAAGAGCGCATCACAAGATTTCCAACGACCCAAACGACTCATCAAATGGAGTTACAAATCAAAAGATATAAGCGGTCAAAGTTTTGGTCAACCCAACCCAGTCAGCAGGGATGAGTCAGCATCCATACTGATGATGTTAGCATCAATACAGATAAAGTTAGCATCCATAAATCCTATGTGGAAAGCGTAGAGAGTGACATGTCTCATGATGATGTCATCATGCGACGTGGAAACACTAGAGGCTGCCACGTGTCACTCGGATTTGGGCTTTTCAGGGCACCACGTGCACAAATAAAAATGTGCCACGTGGCACCCCTAGGTGACGCCATGTGACACTACCCATAAGATGCCACATGTCTAGTACGAATATGATGTGGAGGTGTCTGGTATGGAGGTGGCGTCAATATCCAAGTGGGGAAATCAACGGATGTCACGTGGCCCAATTGGAGGGCACCACGTGGCACCCCCGAAATGCCAAAGGAGGGCCTGTGACCAAATAATTAAAAAACAAATATATTAAACAGACCGCCAAATTTGGGGCAGTTTCGCCAAATATGGCTGTATATTCCACCGAATGCCATATTTAGCAGTCCGCTAAATGGTGCACCAAAATTAGCAACAATCTGCCATATTCGCCGCCAAATTTAGCAAATTCTGCCTTTTTAACGATCGTCCGCCAAATTTAGCGGGGCGTGTGCCAAAATGGTTTCAACCGTACGCCAAAAGGGGAGGCCTGTGGGATTCGACCCCAGGACCTCCTCTAACCAAGTGACTAAATTCAGCTCCGCCACCAATGTGCCACAACCTCCTCATTATTGCATAACAACTCGAAAAGTGTATAAGAAAGGGGTTTCGGATCAAAGTTCGAGGGGGTGCATTCGGGGCAACACAGACACACAAAAACAAGTGCATTTGACACATACAAAGCATGAGAGAGGTCTGAGTGTGCATGTATGGATCCATACGAACTATACGACCTGGTATGGATTTTGGCATGCAAACCGAGGCAAGGTTGCCTCTTGAGTCTAAAAGTGTTTGACTTGGATCAAGGCGTCGAGACAATCATTTTTAGGTAAAATGACGCCATGAACATAGTGGAGGTGTTATTTTTCCGATATGAGCAAATAAATTGTATCTTAACTCCATAATGAGTCATTTATTGTAGAGGCAGTGGCACGGTAACTGAGGCAGAGGTGTCTCTTAGGCCTGAAAGTGTCTGACTCAGATGGAGACGATTTGACAGTCATTTTTAGGTGATTCGACGACATGAATCCAATGCCGAGGTCTATTTTTGCAACATAGCTTTAGATAAGAAAGATAAGTTCTTGAGAAGCCAATGTAAGCATGTTTTTCATTATGTTGTTTTTTCATTAAATGTTGCACCATAGCATGCGTGTTACAGGTCTGAAGGAGAGTAGAGAGGTTGCAACAAGGAAACAAGATCATCTTATTCCTTCTATCTATTCTTTTCTTCTCTTCCTTCACATCAAACCAATCAATTATATGTGATAGATAATTTGTGGCACTTGCATGATAAGTGGCCAATGAAGTAGTTCTGAATCTCGTGGTTTCAGGATCTTTTGTATGGGTTGCATATTTATGCTTGGATCTGAGCAACAAATCTAAGGCTTTGATGGCTCCATGTTGATGGGGGTCATATTTTATTCTTCATCTTTTTATGTATTGAGTATGTGAGAATAATGTCCATGTCAACATCATGGATGCCTCATGAGTATGAGAACTTGTGAAGCTGTATACATTCTTGATCACATTCTGATCTCTTGTTGTCGTCACCGAAAAGGGACTTTGGCCTTACAACTTGTAAAGGAGAGACATCAGTACAACGAGGAGAATAAAGCGGCCAGGCTTTGGAGCATGACCCAGAGAGGTAGCCCACATCGGGTGAACTCTGTTATTAAGGGAAGTGTCATATCCATTATGTGTATTATGTTCTTATGTTATTTTTCCATGAATTTTCACACATAGGATGTTAAAAGAAAGCATGACATATCACACATAAGGAAAATTAAAGAGGTTTCATTCACTTTGAATTCAAGTGTAATAGACTTCAACTTTACCTTTAATTGCACATCGCTCAAGTAAAACGATCTATAACTGACCCTTTTGAAGGAGTGACATAATCAACCAATTATTGGAAACTTATCACCCCCAGGTTCAGATCATGTGGTATCAGAGCAAGCTTGATACCGATTGCAGGTGTTGAAGCAAAGGATGACAAGGTCACAAAAACAATCGTGGTTCGATGAGATTCAAAAGCTCAACCAAATGCTTCAAGCAAAGAATGTTGGATTGAAGACATTGTTGCATGTTGCAGAAGAAGAGAACCAAAGGTTGCAAGAGCAGTTGCAAGCCATGAAGATGCAGGCAGAGGAAGGCTCTACGAATGAGACGGTGATAAGACCATCTTTTGACCATGGAAACTTCACCAGTTATGGGTGCGAGCATGACAGTGCAAATGCATGCACACTTTTTCAAGCAAATGAAGATGATCTACATGCATCCATAAACCAAGGAGAATTCCTAGAAGCATCGTCCACTAATCCTTCTCACAAGGAATAATTGGACACATCTCGAGAAGCTGACCAAGGGTTCCAATTTGAGGTGGAGGTAAATAAACCATGTGTAGTTCCTTTGTTGGTTAATGTTGATGATTCTTTTGAAATCCTTGAACAACATTCCTCTTGCATCAACTTAAAGTTGATGAGAAAAATGGGATACAAAGGAGGAGGCCTTGTAACCAATGGCCAAGGTATTGTGGATCCCATTCAGGCAAAGGTTTGGCCTCAATATGCTAGGATAGGCTATGTCCCAAAGGATGTTGGAGAAAGCTCCAAAACCATTAAGGAAGAAGACCCCAGGAAAGTCACTGAGGCTCCAGAGTTCAACAGTTCATCAAGAGATGAAATTGTTTCAGTGCAGACCGAGAGCACAACTTCTCATGATTGAGGATTCAAGGCATCTCCAGGAAGAGATGAGCATCACAATGAGAGAGTTGATACCAACTCTTCTTGCTAGTGTGACTCAAGAGGAAACTCACCGAGGTATAAGAAATATCAAAACTTTAAAATTCCATTTAATTATAAGCATGTTAATCACATAAGATAGATATTGTGGCATCAAATACCATGCACTTTTTGTGGATTGAGTAACCACGTAGTGTCCCAGTGTTGGAAGAGAAAATCCTTGTGCAGGAAGGTTATGGAAACCCGTAGAAGGACGAGGATGGCAGATTTATTTCCACACACAGAAAAGAGCAGGGGGAATGCACCTTTGAAGGAGAAAGGCTACTGCAACCATTGTAGCAGATATGGGCATCATGAGGCCACCTGTTGGGCCTTACATCCATATCTACATCCAAAGAGGGATACAAATACCAGGAAGACATATCCAATGGATACAACTAGTCAGGTAGTGCTGCAGGAAAATCCGCCACCAGGAGAAGACCAATTACCAGAGAAAGGACAACTCTATAAAGAGGACATGTTCAACAAAATGGTTGAACAAATGGGGAAAATCCTTGAGTTAGTCGAGAGTGGCCATATTTTGTAAATCACATGTTGCGATCTTATTTGTACTTTCATCCTTTAGGTCACTTAACCCATTTTTAGGTCACTTAACTCATTTCTAGGTCACTTAACCTATTTTCCTTATTTTAGGGTTAACCACTTTCCATAAATTGAAAGTTCTCCAATACTTTAACATTTAAATATTCCTTCTTGATTTTGTCACCTTAC